>JAJOZX010001541.1:797500-866812 GCA_023014485.1 Bathynomus jamesi | reverse complement strand
AACAAAACATTAATATGTAAAACATAAAATAAAACATAAGTGAATGATGAAATATATATATGTATTTATATATATATATATATATATATATATATATATATATATACAGGGTGTAACAAAAGTCCGTTCACATAGGGAAATAAGATATAACCGAATTGAACGAGAAAATAGTTTTAACTATACATTACAAACAATACAATCACCTTACCAATTAATCCAGTACATTCTCAAATTGCATTCCATGCAATTCCACATAATACATACCAACTCATCACGATCAATTCGGTTATCTTGTTTCCGTATGAGAACGGACTTTTGTTACACCCTGTAATATATATATATATCCAATACTAAAGCAGTAAAGGAATTATTACATGTGAATAAATTTAAGTATAAACATAAAGAATTCTTAAGTTTTTATAGTTCATTAATGTACAGTGTTCTGTTACGTATTTAAAATTATAATTTACATATACTGTACTCGTATGAAACTTTCTCTGGAATCGTCAATAACTTTTTAATACAAGACAACTTATGTAAGCACGTATAACATCGTATACTGATACATTGTATAAGTACAATGTATATTGTACTGTATATAGACTAGAACCTTTTATTTACATATATGAAAATGAAAACGTTTATTGGCAGACTATAGTCCATATGACAAATATTATTAATACGATGATAGTTCACATACTAAGGATAGAATATATGCAATTGATTAGAAATAATACAGTAATGTCGAGGTTAAGTGGAGCTACAGACAGACGTTTTCGCATCAAGAATTCCATAGCTGAAAGGACAAACGGCAAGACTCGTGAATAGCTTGGATAATCGGGTTGATTGATTTTTAATTCTTTGCATTAGACTGCATTGACCACATCTTGTTGCCTCCGGGAAGCTCGGGACATTGCGGGTAGCAAACATTTGCGAAGCTGAGCATCTCGGGGGGGGGGGGGGGGTAATTTACGTAGGAGTCTAAAGACCTGTTGTACAGAAAATTTAGGGTTCTACCAGAATCTTTTTTATAATTCACCCAGAGCTGTCTGTATATATTACTGCAGAAAGTACGAAAGAGTGTGTCTTTAGCTTCACTTGTACATAACCGGAAGTTCCTTATAGTCATATTCGCTTTAGGACAAAGGCTTCGAGATTGTTTTCTTTTATCTGAGTCATCACTCATTGAGCTGGTGATAGTTTGATCCAAATACTTAAACTCTTGTACTTCCTCAATTACTTCACCTCTCATTTTAAACCTAACATCAGCTGGCTGATTACAGCTTTTAGGATGAAATTGCATAACCTTAGTTTTTGTAACATTAAAAAGAATATGTTTCTGCGAATACACTTCGCAGATTTTTAATAGCCGATCCAGACCTTTAACAGAGAGACTTATTAACACCATATCATCGGCATAAACTAGGTTATTATCCTTGTGTTATCTGTACAACATCCCACTGTTGCCTCATTAAGTGAAGCAATTAATCCGTCAATATACACATTAAACAGCATAGGAGAGAGCAAGGACCCTTGTTTCACCCCGCAAGAGGAGCCAAAACATTCGAATAGTACATTGCCCCACCTAACAGTTAAAGATTGGTGAAAATACCAAAATTTCAATAAATTTAGTATGTACATGGGAACCTTCCTGTCTTCTAGTTTTTTAAATAAAATATTGTGGTTCACTCTATCATATGCCTTACTTATATCTAGGAAACAGCTATAAATAGTTGAATTATTGTCAGTGTGTTTAGATATTATTTCTTTAAGTACATAGATACATAGGTCAGTTGAGTGGGACCTTTTAAAATCAAACTGATTAGATGTCCATAGGTAATCATTTAATCGGAGTAACAAGAGTTTTTCTAGTAGTTTCGAGAAGCAGGAAGCGACAGCAATAGGCCTGTAATTATTGCTGGACAGAATGTCTCCATACTTATTTTTGACCAGGGGCAAAATATGTACCCTCTGCAGGGATATAGCTATGAGCGAGCATGACTGATAAGAGCAATGTATATACAGACATACCACGTCATTGGCATATTTTAAGTGCTCATTCGATAGGTCATCTACCTCTGACGCAGAACCAGTCTTTAACTCTTTAATTCACCTCTTTACTTCAGGAACTGATATCAAAGTATTTTCCCTTGTCCCTCCAACAGGATTTTCTCTGCAATCTATCTTAAGATTATCCATACTCACACTGTTAAGAATGTTTGAGTAGTGGCCCTCTAGTATCATACTTTAATTACACGAATTGAAGTCGTCTATTGGCTCGAGAGAATTCGTCGATTACCACAACATGCTCGAGAAGCTATATCATGATGAACATACAAAAGTGCGAGTCCATTCAGACGAGTTTCATTCATAGTCGATCTCAAATAAGATTTTAAGTACTTTAGAGCACTAAATGATCGCTTGTTTGTAGCAGTGGTCACAGGCATTGTGGCAAATATATGAAGGAGCGTAGAAATGTTGGGACATGTGGCCAACTTTCTTGCTGCCGAGTGCCGACAAAGATTGAAGCGCTTGGTTTGGCCTCTCTTCAGGATCTCGACGCTTCCAGTAACTTTTCCATCTTAGATACACCGGGTCAACCACCGCATTACCGTCATCAAGGAACTGATCATAGAATGATATTGCGTCACTTAATGCTGTAAAGTCTGTCAGTGCAAATTGATGGAACAAATTGCCTCAACTTTAAACTTCGATTGTGTCGCGAGGGGAACCTTTCGTGGAGTTGAGCGATTACCTTACCAAGAAACGGAAGAAAAACGGCTCGATAATAGTATTCACGTGCGGGTGTAGCAGGTGAATTTGCTTCGTTTTTTTTTTTTTTTTTTTTTTTTTTTAGGCCCCAGTGTCTTCATGTTTTCAAAATGAAATTTAATTATGGGCATTGGAATAATTTCCCTATGAAGATACATACTCAGATTCCTCAAAAAGTCTTTCAAACAACTCGCCATCACGGCCCTTTCAGCCGGGAGAAAAGGGGGAGGCCATGGCCGCATGGACCCCTTTCCCTACGGCTATGATAGTGACCTAACCTAGGTTACGTTACTATAGTAACCTCTTTTAGGCATAAGTGATATTAATATAGAGTATAGTGACGTAACCTGACCTAATGTGAGGGAGTAATCAGGGTCGGCTTTAGGGGCGAGCCAACGTGGCACTGGCTCAGGGCGCCGAAGTTTAGGGGGCGCCAAAAATCGAAAGAGCAACAGAAAAAAAAAAAGACAAAATATCGCTATCAATCAACAAGAAACAAGTGAACAGTTTAAAAAAGGAATTCTACATAGAAAATTAGGGCGCGGGAGATGTACTGAACGAAATAAACAATAAAATTACCTAAAAAAATGTGTTATTTTTTAACTAAAAAACCTTTACATAAAAAATGGGATGGGTGCGGGCGCCAAAGCAAAATTGGCTCAGGGCGCCACAACCCTTTGAGCCGGCCTTGGGAGTAATAGAGTATAGTAACCTAACCTGACCTAACTCATTTCGTCAGCCAGACTCTGTACTGAACGGACGCATTTCCTGAGCTCTCTGATTTTGCATCTACTTTTATATATTGCTGAGAATTTTACTTTTGGATAGTTTTGAATTTTATATACTTGCGTTTAAATTTACGTTGTTATAGTTAAGTAATTGAATATTAGTGGTTTTTAGCGATTTAGAAGTTTTCATAGCGTGCCGGCTTAATTTAACTTATACCTGTGACGGTTTAAACTAATTTTTAACTGCGCGATGCCGTCGCAGAAAGCGTCGTGTGTTAGGTGTAGGGTAAACCGGTGGTATTCGGAATTTAAGGATTATAACGGCGGTCCAATGGCGATTACGATAGATCAGTTTGTTTCTTTTGCGAGATCATGGAGGAATTAGTTGACATAAAACGCAGTGTACGTGAGGTAGCGGAAAGACTTGCAACGCTTGATGAGGGCAGGGGTAGGGCTACGGTTGACGTAGGCCGAGCCAATACTAACGTTGAAGACGTTACTAATTTGAAGGGTGAGGTGCGTAACCTAGTTTCTAGTTTAGGTAGCTTGTCGGGAAGGTTAGATAGAGTTGAGGAAGAGGTTAAGGTTAGTCCGAGAGTAGTAGATAGCGAGGGATTTAGAGAGGTTAAGGGTGGAGCTAGGCCGCGCACGTTAGGTGATAGGAATTCCCCCCCCTATCGAGGTTACGAACCCTTTCGCCCATTTGGAAAGGGACGTGAATGAGGGGGAAACTATTTTAATCGGGGACTCTTTAGTGCGCCATATGGACAAAGAGTTCGTTAAACGGCATCCAACCAAGAGGAGGAGGGGTCTGTCTCCCAGGGGCCAGGGTTGACAGAGTTAGAGACGAAGTGGATAGGATCGACGTTGCCTCCCGTCACTCAACGTTGGTGACGATGGTAGGAGGCAACGACTCGTATAGGCCCGATACGAGAGTGCCTGACCTTTTGGAGAGATATAGGGGGTTAATTAGGTCCCTGAAGGCTAGTTCAGATAGGTCTTTAGTTCTAGGTATTACCCCTAGGCACGGGTTGGGTCTTAGAATTACGTCAAAAACAATATTTTTTAATAACAAATTAGAAGAGATTTGTGCTGAGGAAAATGTACCCTTCGTAAAGCTGTGGTCCGAATTCAGTGATCCTAGCCTTTTTATAAAAGATGGGGTGCATTTTAATGAAATAGGTAATGCTAGGCTAGGTAGGTTAATAGACGAAAACGTGCGAAAGCTGTATAGGTCGAAGCCTTCTTTAAACGTTGTGGGTCCGGGCGTAGTATTAGAAATAAATTAAATGAACTTAAGGCAATAATTTATTCCGGCAACTATGATATAGTTGCTATCACTGAAACTTGGTTGAATACCGTGACTCGGGACTTGTTGGGGGAACTTGATATACCGGGTTTTAAACTCTCTACTAATGATAGGTTACATAGGTTTGGCGGAGGCGTTTTGCTGTACATTCGTAATTCCCTTAGGGTTATCGAGGTTAAGTTAGATTTTCCGGCAGCAATTAATGCGATATGTGTTGAAGTTAGGGCGCGTAGTATTAGTTTTAATTTTGTTGTTGTTTATAGACCTCCCGTTCAACCCCTCGATACAGATACTAGATTTTACTCACTTCTTGGTAATTTTATTGACAATCGGAATAGTATAATTGTCGGAGACTTTAACTGCCCTAATGTTAATTACGAGAATTTTACTGGTAATGAGGAGGGTTTGAGATTGGTTGAGTTTATGGACGATAACTTTTTACAACAGATAGTTACCGAACCAACGCGCGGTGACAATATTTTAGATTTGGTGATGACGAACGGCGAGAATATAGTCGAAGGTTTAGAAGTAGGCGAGAGTTTAGGATGTAGTGATCATCAAATTCTTAGGTTTAAGTTATTGATAGAAAACACTCAGGATAGTAACGTAATAGAAGTCCCTGATTTTCGTAGGGCTAAGTTTGATAGTTTTGCTGATAGGATGAGAGTAGTGGACTGGGATAACTTATTTATGGGCAATGACACAAATTTGCGTTGGGTGGCGTTTAAAGAAAGTTTTAGAATATTGAAAGGGAGTTTATTCCTCGTAGGCCCAAGCACGCTAGAAATCGTGGTAGGCCGAAGTGGTGGACTAGGGAAATAGGAGAGTTTATAAACGAGCGTAATAGAGCGTATAGACTTAGTAAGCGCAATGGCACGGCAGCTAACTTTAATAGATATATCGAGCTTAGACGTCAGGTTAAAAGATCAGTTAGGAATGCCAAGCGTAATTTAGATACTTATATCTGCGGATAGTAAACATAATCCAAAAAAGTTTTTTTGAATACGTTAATAACACTGGTCAACACTCATTTTATTGCCAATCATATTAGTGATTTTGGGGTAACTTTGTGGTGCTGATTCCGAATATGACATCGGTTTTGCTAGATTGGCTCTAATTTATGAGATAATTGGTACCCCATTGAAACACGTAAAAATGCAAAAAATTTAATGTTCAGGCGGAGCCTACTTACAAATCGCATTGAAATTGTCCCAAATCATACAAAAGTAAACACATGAAATACATAATGGCATTTTATTCGGTCTCACCATCTAGAATGTTCCGGTAGTTTCCCATATGCACGCGTTATGGTTACGTTTCCTATTAATTGAGGGTATTCATTATCTCAAGAACTAGAGCCAAATCGGAAAAACTACTTTCATTTTGGAATTCAGCAACCCCAAAATACCCTAAATTCGTACGAATTTCCTTGGCAACGAAACAAAATTTTTTTTTTGTTGAGCTGTGTAATCGTAAGCCGGTAAAAGATAACATAGGCCCTCTAGTGGATGTTAATGGCGCTTTGGCTTCTGACGCTCAGGCGATGGCGGGTATTTTCAATAACTTTTTTGCGACAGTTTTTACCGTAGAAGACGTAAATAATGTCCCCGACGTGGACGATATCGTTCCATTTAGTAGCGAGACTATTTTGGATGAAATAACTGTTTACGAGGCTGAGATTGCGCATTATATCGATAGGCTAAAAGTTAGCAAGGCTCCAGGCCCTGACGCTTTTTATCCCAGACATTTGAAAGACTTGAAAGAAGTTATCGTAGGCCCCTTAACGAAGATTTTTAATCAGTCACTCGAAACGGGGATTATTCCTGAAGACTTCAAATTAGCTAACGTCACGCCTATTTTTAAAAAAGGCGACCGCGCAGTAGCTAGCAATTATAGGCCCATTAGCTTAACGTCAATTGTCGGTAAACTTTTGGAATCCGTAGTTAGGGATCGTATTATCGATCACTTAGAAAGTAGAGATTTGATTAATAGTAGTCAGCATGGGTTTCGACGCCATAGGTCTTGTTTAACTAATTTGTTAGAATTTTATAACGAAATAGTGCGCGAATACGATAGGCATAGAGCAGCTGACGTTATTTATTTAGATTTTAAAAAGGCGTTCGATACAGTTCCGCATAGGAGACTAATTGCGAAGGTTAAAGCGCACGGTATACGCGGTCAGGTGGTTAACTGGTTAGAAGAATGGCTTCGTGCTAGGAGGCAGAGGGTCGTAGTTAATGGTAGTGAATCGGAGTGGTTAGATGTAGGTAGCGGTGTCCCACAGGGTTCAGTGTTAGGCCCATTGCTATTCGTAATTTACATTAACGACATAGATGTAGGATTGACTAGTAACGTGTCAAAATTCGCGGACGATACTAAAATAGGCGGTAAGGTTGTTAACGAGGACTATAGAAATAGGATCCAAGACGATGTAAATAGGATTATGGAGTGGACAGATAAGTGGCAGATGCAATTTAACGTAGACAAATGTAAAGTTTTGCATATAGGTTCTCGCAACAATAATTACACGTACACAATGGATGATAGGGAGTTAGCGAGCGTTGACGAGGAAGTAGATTTAGGCGTACGCGTATCTAAGGATTTAAAGGTTAGGAACCAGTGCCTGGAGTCTTGCGCAAAAGCTAATAGGATGTTAGGCTTCATAGCGCGTAATTTCAAATTTAAATCGAAGGATATTATATTGCCCCTTTACAAGTCCCTAGTCAGGCCTCATTTAGAATATGCCGTTCAGTTTTGGTGCCCGTACTTGCGTGAGGATATTGATAGGTTAGAAAGGGTTCAGCGTCGTGCCACGAAACTTATTCCGTCATTGCGCAATAAGCCTTATGAAGATAGACCTGTATTCACAGGATAGACCTGTATTCACTCGAAACTAGGAGATTAAGGGGGGAGCTTATTGAAGTTTTCAAAATCGTTAATAACATCGATAACGTAAATTTTGACAAATTGTTCACTTTCGATAATAGTAATACTCGCAATAACGGATTTAAGTTGCGTAGCAGACGTTTCATTACTAATATCGCTAAACTTCTTTACGTTTAAAGTAATTGATAAATGGAATAATCTTCCCGTGTCAGTCGTTCATTCTACCAGCGTTAATATGTTTAAGAACCGTCTTGACAGACATTTTAAAAGTATTAACGTTGTTTAAAATAAAAAAAACATAGTTAGCAACAGGAGCTCTGGTGGTGGTGCTCGAGGATGAGTCTGTTGATGATGAATGCCAGCTTGTGACATGCCAGCGTGTGATGCCAGCGTAAACTAACCCACTTTTTGTTTAACTTTACCTACTTTTTTAACTTTGCATGTCTGTAACTCTTTTTTCTTGCATGTTTGTAGTTTGCATGGTATGACTGTGAGTTAAGACTGTGTTTGCATGGTTTGTAAGCGTTCTTATTTCACTTCTTTTCATCTTTCACCCCTTTCCTATTCTCTCCGACTATTTTTCTGACTTGTCGGCAGTGGCCGGCGGATGATGATGATGAGTCTTTTTTCTCTTTTTCTGAATGAATGTTAACCCACGAATGATAGGTGTTGCTCCTTACTTAACCCCCTATTCTCTTCTCTTCTCTTCTCTTAACCCCCTACTCTTTCCTTTCTCTCGGGCTAACCTTAGAGTGGATCTTAGGGTCTTTGTTAGCCTTAGCTTCTGTAGATCATCTTTTCACGCTATCCCAAGGCAGTCACCATTCAATTGACACAATTTTTTTTCTTTAATTGCTTGCAAAGACTATGATTTGCGATAAATGAATCGTGGCTTAGCTCTCAAACACGTGACTTTGTAGAGTATCAAATTAGAAGTTATAGACTTTTTGTTAAAAACAATAGGTAGGCGAGGAGGTGTTATGATGATATTGCGAAAGCTATAGAATTAAAGCGCAGAATTCCAGAACCGATAGATTCGACTACAACAGAGTTTAAACTGAGCGAGTTCAAACTTCTTGTTGCCGTTATATATAGGCCCCTTAATTAAACAGCTGATACGGACGAAGCGTTATATCGTGAACTAAAGAGAATAATAGGTAGTGAACAGGCCTTAATTATGGGTGACTTTAATTGCGCTAACGTGAATTACGATACAGTGCAGGCAGACGCGGAAGGTAACCGTTTACTTAATTTTCTTGAGGATAGCTTTCTTATTCAAAAGTTTGGGGAACCTACGAGGTTGGACAGTATTTTAGATTTAGTAATAACTACGGATGAAAGGCTTATCATTGATCTTCAAGTAATAGAACCGTTAAGCAATAACGATCACAATATGGTAGAGTTTGTTCTCTCAGTAAGTCACTCGAAACCAGCAAACTCGATTAAAATCCTTGACTTCCAACGCCCAGACTTTTGTAAATTTAGAAATAAATTGTCACGCGTCGAATGGGAAAACGTAATGGGGACCTTCAACGCAAAAATAATGTGGGAATCGTTTGAAACAATGTTTAGGACTATAAATGAGGAATGTGTACCGTACAAGATTAAGCGTGCGAAAGTAAATAACAAGCCTTTGTGGTTTACTTCTAGAGTAGGGGATATTATAAAGAGTAGAGATACGGCTTATAGGTTACATAAACGCGATAAAAAAGACAATTTGTGGTTACGAAACAACTATGTATCTTTAAAGCATGACCCAAAAAGCGTAATAAAAAAGTCTAAGCGTGATTAAATTTCCATAGCTCGTGACGGCAAAGAAAACCCCAGTCGATTTTTCCAATACGTCAGTGGTTCTCATTGGGCGACTCGCGAGCCAAATATATACAGTATAGCGCATTTGGCTCGCGAGCCGCGCAATGAGTACCACTGGTATAGTGTATATCAAGAAGCGTAGGTCTAAGGCAGTGGTACTCATTGAGCGGCTCGCGAGCCGCCCAATGAGTACCACTGCAATACGTCAACAATAGGAACCCGGTAATGAGCGTGTTGGGACCGTTGAGAAATTCTGATGATGAGCTAGTTTCCGAGAACAAGCAAATGGCTTCTTTGCTAAACGATTTTTTTACGTCGGTTTTTACAGTAGAAGATGTAACGAATATCCCTACGGTCACAGACATAATACCTTTCGATAATTATAATGGTAATACTGTAGATAATATTGTGGTGAGTGAAAGGGAGGTACTGCACTATATTTGTAAAATTAATATGCTTAAATCACCGGGGTCGGATTCCATATATCCCATACAACTAAAAGAATTAAAAGGAAGCATTGTTGTGCCATTAACAAAGTTTTATAATACGTCTATTTCTGAGGAGTGCGTACTAGGTAATTTCAAGTGAGCAAATGTAACACATATTTTTAAGAAAGGCGATAAAGATGTGTCGGGAAATTATAGGCCAATCAGTTTAACGTCGGTTGTAGGTAAGCAACTGGAGTCGATAATTAGGGATCGTATAGTCGAACACTTAGAATTGCATAACTTGATTAGAAATACGCAGCACGGTTTTAGGCGAAACAAATCTTGGTTAACTAATCTCTTAGAATTTTTCTAAAGCGTGGTTGAAGTTTATGATAGTCATCGGGTGGTAGATGTATTTAGATTTTCAAAAAGCGTTTGACACCGTACCGCACAAAAGACTCTCTGAAAAAACTAAGGCTCATGGAATCAGGAGTGTAATAATAAATTGGATAGAAGAGCGGTTGCAAGGTAGGAAACAGAGGGTGGTCGTTGATGGAGTGGAGTCGTCTTGGGCTAATGTAGCGAGCGGCGTTCCTCAGGGTTCTGTGTTGGGCCCCTTGCTTTTTCTTATATATATTAACGATGTAAATGTTGCCTAGTCAGTACAGTTTCAAAGTTTGCGGATGACACGAAGTTGCGTGGGGTGGGGTGGCGATAAATGACGAAGATAGAGGTAAAATCCAGGAAGATCTGAATAAAATCGTTGATTGGTCGGTCACATGGCAAATGAGATTTAATGTCGATAAGTGCAAAATTTTGCATGTAGGTTGGCGTAACGGTAATTTTGCATATAGTATGTCAGGGAAGGAGTTGGCAAGCGTAGATCAGGAGAAAGATTTAGGAGTTATAGTCACTGGTGATTTAAAAGTAGCGAAATAAAGTACAGCAGCGGTCAATAAGGCGAACAAAGTGCTAGGTTTTATAGCTAGGAATTTTGAGTACAAATGGCACGATATTATTATTCCTCTTTATAAATCATTAGTTAGGCCCCATTTGGAGTACGCGATCCAATTTTGGAATCTGCATATGCGCAAGGATATAGACAATCGAACGAGTTCAAAGACGAGCAACTAAGATGATTCCATCGCTTATGTCAAAGTCGTACGGGGATAGGCTTAGGAGTTAAAATTGACTACACTCGAGACTAGGAGGCAAAGGGGTGATCTAATCTAGGTTTCTAAAGTTATGGACGGGTTCGATAACGTAAATAGAGAGAGCTTTTTCGAAATAGCTCAATATAGTAGATCTAGAAATAACGGGTGTAAGCTGACAAGTAGAAGGTTCGAGACAGCAGTTGTCAAAAACGTTTTTACACATAGAATAGTAAATAGCTGGAATAGTTTGCCGGTAGAAGTAATTAGTAGCACGTCTATAAACATGTTTAAAAATCGACTAGATGCATATGTTGATAGATTAGGTATAGTTTAAAGTAGTAAAATTAAGGTTTTTTGTCGTTCGAAACACGTAAAATTGTAGGTCCCCTCCGCCATCACGGATTATGGACGGGTTCGATAACGTAAATAGAGAGAGCTTTTTCGAAATAGCTCAATATAGTAGATCTAGAAATAACGGGTGTAAGCTGACAAGTAGAAGGTTCGAGACAGCAGTTGTCAAAAACGTTTTTACACATAGAATAGTAAATAGCTGGAATAGTTTGCCGGTAGAAGTAATTAGTAGCACGTCTATAAACATGTTTAAAAATCGACTAGATGCATATGTTGATAGATTAGGTATAGTTTAAAGTAGTAAAATTAAGGTTTTTTGTCGTTCGAAACACGTAAAATTGTAGGTCCCCTCCGCCATCACGGAGGACATGCACAATACACAATTACAAACACGGTTGGGTAGACCAGCCATGAGTGGATCCTGGGATCCTTGTTGGTCTGAAACATTATAACATTACAATTGTGGGCGGAGCCTAAATATACACGTATACTCCATATACAAGGGGCTCATAAGTATTCGTACAGAGAAAGATTTAAGTTATATTCACCCTTATCAAGGGCCGTTTCTAGCCATTAGGGGGCTAAGCAGTATACCCAATAACATCATCATATGAAATCTCCCTGCCAACGTCCTGGTTGATGCTTATGATGCCAAGGCCACTGAGGCGATCCTGCCCCATTGATGATCTGAGGTAGTTCTTGATTATCTTCATCTTAGAGAAGCTCCTCTCGGCTGACGCTACTGTCACAGGTAGAGTGCAGGCAATTCTTAGTGCAACCCAGAGATTAGAGTATAGTTCCTCCAGTTGCTTCTGATGAATGAAGGAGAGAAGCTCCAATGCAGTCATGTTGTGTGAAGGTAAGTTCTTAATTTCGAGGGCCAGTTCTCTTCCATCAATGTCAGAGTCAACTCCAGAGCTCAGTATCTTAGAGAGCTTTTCACACTTGCAGGACAAGTCTTCCTTATTCATTGTGGTGAAGTTTAGGAGAACCCCAAATATGTCCCTCACATCATCTAATGTTTTAAATCTCTCATTTATTGACCCGATGGCACAATCCACCACCACATTGAAAAATTTGACTTCCAGCCTCTTTAAGGCTTCTGTAAATGGTTCGTCAGGAGCTTCGTAAGCAAAGTGCTTTTTTGTGGATCTGAGCCTCTTCTCCTTCAGCACAGCCTCCACATTCATTTCCTCACATGTCCCTAGCTACGACTTGTGCTGCAACAAAACCTGTTTCTGTAGCTGGTGAGTGAGTCTTTTGTTTTTGTGAGGAGGTTGACTGCCACATCAAACTGCATTGTAGGAGACTGCAGAAGTTTGCTCACATGGTTAACTGCATGAAGAATGTCATGCCATACTACTGTGCAAATCTGAAAGCGATAAGACCCTACCTCCTCTGCAAGTGCTTGTGCTTCAGTCCTGGCTATGGCATCTGTGGCATTGTTTCTGACTTCCAACAGGGCCTCTCTGATGTTGTGGCTCTGGTATCGCACAGCCTCAATGCTCTTAAGCCGGCTCTCCCACCTGGTTTCACTCCCAAGACTCGAGTATTATGTTCACGTGCTTCTTTAGGATTGTCCATCTCTGTGTAGCTGCTGCAAAAAGGCTGTACAATTTTTGTACGTTGCCAAAGAAGCTGATGGCATCTGTGGAAGATTTAGCTGCGTCAGCCACTACAAGATTCAGTGTGAGCCCCACATGGAACATAGCGTGCACGACAGTTCTTCTCTAATAACCTTGCCTGAACACCTTTGTTCTTGCCCTTCATGTTCGCTCCGTTGTCATATGACTGTCTCTGCAGTCATCAAAGTGAATATTCAGTTCATCTAGTCTCTTCAGAATCAGAACTGATAAACCCAGGCCTGTACTTTCTGAAGCCTCAAGAAAGCCCAAGAAGTATTCTTTTATTTCTGGTACTTCACCCATTTTAACAGTTCTGATAATAATCGACATCTGTTCTTGGTGGCTTATGTCTGGAGTGCAGTCTAAAATGAGAGTAATATTTAGCTTTTTTTATTTCTGCAACAATGACATCCAATATCTTCCCACTAATGGACCCAGTGAGCTCATTTTGAATGATGTGTCCTAGGTAACTTGAATGACTATATTGGCCACTTTCGACTCTGCTGATGTGTTGTTTCATCACTGGATCAAATTTGGCAAGCAGCTCAACCTCCTTCAAGAAGTTGCCATTGTCTCGATTGTACAATGTAGAGGAATACCCCCTGAAAGCAAGGTTTCTCTCTGCTAGTGATTGGATTATACTTACAAGACGTGTGAGAACATCTCGCCAGCGTCTTCGCTCTACCTCCATTAATGACATTTCAGTTTGGTCAATGGTCCTCCCAGTTTTTAGCCGCAGTTCCAGACCCTTCCATGTTGCCATGTTATCTGCTTGTTCTGAACTATTTTCATGGCCTTTCAGAAGCGAACCAACGTTTATCCAGTCTGAAAGTCCATCCGTAATTAGTTTGTACGACTTCCTTGAAAACACCTTGCAGCAGAAGCAATAAAGAGCATCATTCCTTCTAGAGTACATCAGCCAGCTTCGCTTTATTTTTCCCCATTAATTAATGTTCTGTACATGTAATGGCGATGAACGCTTTTACCGTCTTCTCTTTTAGGGAATGTGAAATCTGGATTGATTTGAAATGGTCCTCGAGACACCAGATCTGTCTTCAAGGCATCTGACAGGACAACTGGCCAGTCATACGGATCAAGCGGTGGAGCAGATCTTGGTTCTTGTTGCTCAGTAGAAATGCCTGTGTGTGGTGTTTGAAGCTTAACAGAAGATAGGCCACTTGTTGGTTCATCAGGCTCTACTTCTACTGGTGTTTGAGGTTGCTTAGAGGATGGTACTTCTGTTGGCTCATGATGCTCATGAGGCTTTGCTGAGGATGGCTTTTCCAAATATTTCAGTAGTGCTCGTGAGAAGAACATAACATTACATATTCTGTTAGATTTTGCTAAAATGCTCTTTCTTATTTTGTTTGATAATTGATCTGTGTGAACAGAATTTGAGGTGATGTGATCCATTAAATTTCACATTTCGAAATAATATAAATATTACAGAGACTAGCTTATTCTACACGATTCCTGAGCACTTTCCTAGCTTGATGGTCCACCTAACCTAGTTGCCTGAACTGTAATCATAAGAATATACAAGTGGCACATCTCACCTTCTTTTTCCGTTTTTCAGCTCCTGATGGATAATGTTTCAATTTCCAAGATTCACGAAGTCACATCTAGTTAACCACAACTAATCTGCTAAATAAATAATAATAATCATGATAATGATGATAATAATAATAATGTTTTACAATACTAGAAAAATTAAGCATTTAGGAAAGTATAAGCATATAATAAGAATAAAGTTAAATAATATTGAAATAAGATGACAATAGTTATTTACACACAACGACCAAAACGTTTCGTTTGTCTCCGTTTTATCACATTTGTCTCATACAAAAACTTTAATTAATACGACAATAATAGTAATAAGGATAATATAATAATAATAATAATAATATTAATAATAACCAGCTATATTCCTATTCTTGCTCACTGAGTTATGACCTGGGAGCCTGTCTAGGGGCCCCTAGTAGCAGCGGGGCCCTAAGCGGCCGCTTAGTCTGCTTATGCCAGGAAACGGCCCTGCCCTTATCTTTTGTACTGTGCATAGCATAGTTAAGAAAAGTTTACCATTCGTTTGGGAGAAATTTAGAAAATAAAAAAAAAGTTTAACTCCAACACACAACGCAAAACGTCGAAAAATTTTAGTAAAATATTAAATGCATAAGTTTTTGTGCATTTACGAGGGCCACTCAATATATTTTTCCCCACCTTTTTTTTTCTTTCCAAGTTTCCTTGTAAGTTCCAGAAATTTTGTACACAAGTAGTTACATACCTTTTTTACAAGTTTTTATTTTTCCACAGTCTCCATCCTTTTCTACGGCTTTCCTCCACCTCGAAACAAGGGCCTTTATTTCTTGCTGGTAAAACTCCGCTGGGTTCCGCTGGAGTCACCTCTTAACCTCCTCAACAACCTCATCGTCACTCTGAAACTTTCTTCCACGAATAGCATCCTTCATTGGCCCAAACAAATGGAAGTCTGAAGGTGCCAGATCCGGTCTGTATGGAGGGTGGTGTAACGCAGTCAAGCGCATTTTTGTGATGGCCTCTCTTGTTTGCAAACTGTTGTGTGGTCTTACGTTATCGTGCAAAAGAAGGACGTCTTCCAGTTTTCTCCTCGGTCGAACTCGCTTTATACGTCTCTGGAGTCCCTGTAGGGTAGCAATATATGCCTCTGAGTTGATTGTTTGTCCTTTCTTGATAATGTCCACCAGAATCACCCTTTCATGTCCCAGAAGATGGTGGCCATAACCTTTCCAGTCTGCCTGATGCCACTCAATGGATTGGCGTTTTGTTTCAGGTTCAAAATGGTGTACCCAAGTCTCATCCCGTGTCACAATTCGTGAAAGGAAGTCATCCCCTTCTGTCTCGTATCGAACCAACGCCTCGGAAGCAATTTCTTTTCTTTGGGCTTTGTGATCTTCAGTCATTTCGCGAGGAACAAACCGTGAACACACTTTTGAGTATCCCAGTTGCTGAATTATCGTATTCACACTTCCTTCACTAATTCTTAGCGTCAGTGATAGCTCCTTGTATGTGACGCGCCGATTTGATCGAATGATACTGTTAGCACGTTGAACAGTGCGAGATGTCACCGCCGATGCCGGGCGACCGCTGCGTGGCTCATCATCGAGGCTGGCTCTCCCTCTCTCCGATAATCTCTCACGTTTAGACCAGCGTCCAACTGTGCTTCGATCAACAACAGCATCTCCGTAAACGTTTTGTAGGCGTTTGTGAATATTTCCAACTGTTTCCTTCTCTGCGGTTAAGAACTCGATAACAGCTCTGTTTACGAGCACATCACTGTCAGACGCCATTTTCGAAACTGCGTTAACCATCGGTTTTATACAAGGGCGTTTAAAAGTGGTTTTATACAAAGAGGGAAGGTTCAAACTGGAAAAATCCGGTTATGTCAAGCGCAGAAAGTTCATACTTATGGCCCAAAAGAGATTTCAGCCCCATGGCCTATTATTTAGCTAAGAAAAAAGGGTGGGGCAAAATATATTGAGTGCCCTAGTATTTACAAAATTATTTAATAATAATTTTGTGTGTACCTCAGGCTTGAAGAATTTAACATTTTTATTAGGTGTTGGCTGTTTATTGAGTAGAGACTGTTGGCAGTTCTGAATTCTAGAATTTTCTCTGTGAATCTTCATGGAAGTCGGATGACTGTATCAAACCATTAGTAAGCAATGGGTCGTCGTGGTAAAGAGATATCTACAGATCTTAAGAGATCTGTTATCGCTGCACACGAGTCTGGAAAGAGTTATAGGATATATAACAACGGTTGCTGAAGTTATAAAGAAATGGAAAAGCTTTGGAACAATCAAAACTGTACCAAGGTGTGGACGACCTTGCAAGATTTCAGAACGTACAGCTAGACAGATTGAAAGAATGGCTACTGCGAATCCACGAGTGACTACAGGTGATGTTTCCTAAACATTAAGACTAAGATCGATGTGCATCCCTCTACTGTACGTTGTACATTCAGAAAGAATGGTCTGTATGGATGAATTGCACGGAGAAAACGCCTGCTACGAAAAGCGCACAAAGAAGCTCGTTTAAAATATGCCAAGGATCAAAATGATGGATTTGTATTCTGGAAGAAAGTTCTCAGGAATGACGAGACCAAAATTGAATTCGGGAACAACAGGCAACGGTATGTTTGTCGAAAATCAAATATTTCATTCGAGGAAAAAATAAAACATCCTCTTCTTACAGTTAAACATGATGGTTGTAGTAGTTTGCTTCTTTAGGGGCTGCTTTAGTCTTTCTGGTCGATGAAAGCTTGTTGTCATCAATGGAATCTTGAATTCGAAGACATATCAAGAAATTTTAGAAAATGTATTGCCTTTTGAATTAGGTACTGCAACAAGATAATGATCCAAAACATAAAAGTAAGAGCACCATGAAATGGCTTCGACAAAAGAATTTCAAGCTTCTCAAGTGGCCCAATGAAAGCCCAGATCTTAATTTTGTCGAGAATTTATGGTTTGATTTGAAAAAGCTGTCCGCAAGAGAAACCCTTCGAATCTGAATGAATTGAACAATTTTCTTTAGGGGGAGTGGCTAAAATTTCTATGAGATGTAGGAACCTTGTAGAAAAATACCCAAAACGAATCATTGAAGTCATTCAAGCAAAAGGTGGATACACAAAGTATTAAATAATTTTGTAAATGTACGAAAATTTTTGCATTTTAACTTTTTTTATTTTCCTCAAATTCTTTGATGTTCTACATACATTATATATTGTAGTTGAACTAATTTTTTATTTGTTAAAATTTTCCAAACGAATGGTAGACTTTTCATAACGATCCTATGCATGGTGAAAGAGATCAGGACGAATATAACTGAAAATGTTTTCTGTACAAATATGTGTTAATCATCCAAGCACCTTCTCATTATCATTCCCTCTCATCTCTTTTTCAACAGCTCTACAAATATAAGGCTTTCTCAGATACGAGTATGTAGCCACACACACACACACACACAGGGCAATGTAACATATCTTACCTAAGGTAAGGGTAGACTGGGGTTAAGGGAGAGACTTCATAAACATTTGTAAGCTATATTTGAGGATCGCGTAGCCATCGCCCACGTGCCATAGTATCACCCATAGTATCATTTTAACACACAAACTTTGATATTGTTTTCTTATGGCTGAACTGTTACTTAACGAGCTGGTAACTTGAACTAGATACTTAAATTCTTGTACTTCCTTTATTGGTTCACCTCTCATTTTGAAACTAAGAGGTTCCAAAAAACCTTAGCCCCCATTTGCAGCTTACATTAGGGTGTGACCGTTGCCCTCCAAAAATAAAAAAATGGTCCTACAATGCTGTTCAAAGTTTGTGTTGTGTATTTATCTAGGAAACACCCCTGTAAATTTTCTTGGAGATCGGTGCATGTTTGAGCTAGCACCGTCGTACCAGCAAGTATTGCTATTTCAGCTTATGAACTTCATAAATAAGTGTGAAAATAGCACATTTTATCAGATTTTCATTTCCGGGTCTGGAACGCTGACCCACAAATTTTCCACGTATTATTTTATTGCATTTAATTTTAATGATGCTCTTTTCTTTTCCCTTGACAGTGATTTGATATTGTGAATAGAGAATTTAATCATGGATACACGGCAAGATGATGAGTATGTCAGAATGTTATTGGGCACCGTACCCCGAGAAGAAGAAAAGGAAATAAAGGGCTGCAAACTGCCAACTAATAGGCAGGTCTTACTATGTCTGTTAGCAAACCTTCGGGATATGCATTGGGACCAGGCTTTATCTGCCACCATTGACAATGTGCTTTTGCATTACCAGAAGGCGAATGTCCCGACCATTACAAGCAGGAACAATATTGGCCGAGTGATTAAAACTTACTATGACAAAGACTACATGATGCTTATGAAAAAGAATGAGGATAGAAGACGGGCTGATGATCCTGGAATTATGAAGTTTAAATCAGAATTGAGCCTGACGATGAAATTTTATAAGAACACAGTGTTGAAAGACATGGCGGCTGCGAAAAAGGGGAAAACTCAGGCCGAACAAGATGCCATCGATACTGACATACTCTTTATGAAAGCATGCTAAGTGACAGAGTAGCTATCTACTCTGGGGTAAACAAAGTACTCACAGAAAAGGTTCAGAAGCGACAGAAAAGGCAGATGCGAGAAGAGAAGCGACAAGAGAGAGAGCAATGTGATCATGCTGAGAATGTACAGGCTGATATTGATTCACCTATTAGCTCTGATGAGGACGATGACATTGATGAGGCCGATGACATTGATGAGGCCAGCACTGCTGAACCAAAGAGAAAACATCGGAGAACAGTTGCCAGGGATGTTGCCAGGGATGAGGAGCGCTTTCAAGAAGTCCTTCAAGTAGTTGAAAATGACAGACTCCGCGTTCCTAATCAGCGCAAACGATCATCTGTTTCCGAACAGAAATCATGGTTTCTTGCTCTAGAGAAATAATACCTTGTGAATATATGATAAAACCCTTAATGTACCATGAGAGAATAAGAATGATTAACTTTTTTGTGTTAGTGATAACAGCTTTTAATTAAGACAGGCAAATGATTTGTGTTAATATCCCTTATGATGGTTGTGTAATCTCATACTGTATATAGGCGCGTATGCCGTATAAGCAAAATCGCTATTTTTCAAATTGCTGGTGCTCACTCGAATATGCATGAATCTTCAAAAAATTGCACGTGGGTATTTTTTATGTCAATATGCAACACCAAAATTTTGAACAGCATTGTAGGACAAAGTTGGGGCAACTGTCACACCCTAGCTTACATGTTTACTTATATCGAAATAGTTTTTAGTGATTATAAAAATATATAAAATTCTTTATTTATTGCAGGTATTAAAATTACTCTAGCTGATAGTGATAATATTGTTGGTTTACGTCGTCGTCGTCGGCCTAGGCAAGCTACGGCTTGGGACCGTAGCGCATCTATCCGGTATAGGTTAACCTGGATGATGTAGCCATAAGCACTGCCGCTGGTTAAGTGCCAACCAGTGATTATCTCACTAGCCGTATTGAGTCCGTTAGGCGAAACTGCGACAGTACCAAAGGTGGAAAATATAACCCTTGGATTTCTATTATTTATTTGCAAAATGGATATGGTATTAGATTAAAATAATTATTTGAATATAAATAATTAACTGACAATTGTGATATATAATTAATTATGTTTACATACAATAAAATAATATAGTATACATAAAATTAGTATTAATGTGGTTCACAATTGAATTATGATGGGTAACTAATTTAAAATGAATTTATAGCTATTCCGAAATTCAAGACGGTAAAATTAACATTTATCTTGAAACTAAAATAAGAGTATTCACTACACACTCCCCCACCAGAGAGGAAGTTCAAAGAGTTCCGAACGACACAGATTTTCCCTGGACCTTTTGGTAGCTACATGTACCTCGCTTAAGGTTGATTCCAAAAACGCAGGCTTAAGACGATCGATAGAAACCTTGTCGACCTTGGAACCGCGCTGGATGAGAAATGATTTGCGCGTACGTCGGAGAACTTCATAGGGCCCGTCATATGGACATTGGAGAGGCCGTTTTGGGAGAGGTACACGAACGAAAACGTGGGTGCAAGATTGGAGGGCTGGGGAAACAAAGATGTTCTGTTGGCTAGTCAATCGAGGGGGAACAGGCTGAAGGGACTGCATGTGAGAGGAAAGTGTTTGAGCGAATTCCGTAGGATCGCATGACTTATCCCCTGCAGTGAAGTAGCCACCTGGTAGCCGCAGTGTTGTTCCATAGACTAGTTCAGCCGCTGTAGTCTTCAGATCACTCTTAAATGCAGAGCGAATACCAAGCAAAACGAGTGGAAGCTTATCCATCCAATGGGAGTCTTCGTGACACATAAGGGATGACTTCAGCTGGCGATGGAAGCGTTCGACGAGGCCGTTAGCTTGCGGATGATACGCACAGGTATGCGCATGTACTGTACCCAACAAGCTGGTAAACTTCTTCCAAAGCGAAGACTCAAATTGGCGACCTTGTCAGTGATGACTTTTGTCGGCAATCCAAATCTTGATACCCATCCATGAAGAAAGGCTCTTGCAACAGTGTCCGCTTGGATATCAGGAAGTGGGATGGCTTCAGGCCATCTGGAAAAGCGGTCGAGACAGGTGAGCAGATAACGTTGGCCTTGAATCACTGGAAGAGGGCCAACAATGTCTACATGAATTACCTCAAATCGCTGGGATGGGGGCGGAAATGCGTCAAAGGGGGACCTGGTGTGCCTTTGGACTTTGGCACGCTGGCAGGCAAGGCACGTTTTGGTCCAATGTTTGACATCCTTCCGCATCGAGGGCCAAACAAAGCGAGAGGTAACCAGGTGTTGCGAAGCACGGATACCAGGATGGGAGGGCTTATGAAGATCCGTGAAGACTGCTTGTCTGTGACATGGAGGGACATAAGGGCGAATAGCAGCTGTTGATACGTCGCAATAGAGGGGCACAGACAATCCTGGCATACTCATTTTCTTGAGGGAAAGTGAGTGAGTGGAGTCTTCTCTGAGCAGGTCTTGTAGTTCCGTATCCTTATCTTGATCCTGTGCAATAGCATTCCACAGTGTAGAGCTGAGGGTAACAGAAGTAATCTCTTCTTGAAAGTGCATCCGCTGGAGTGTTCAAGACACCTTTGATGTGGCGGATATCTGTGGTAAATTGCGAGATATAATCGAGTTGCCTGATGACTCTGGGAGAGTGGTTACAGCTGTTTTTATTGAAGACAGTGACCAAAGGTTTGTGGTCGGTAAAAACACAAAACTCTCGGCCTTCAAGGAAATGTTGAAAATGCTTCACGTTTAAGTAAATAGCAAGAAGTTCACGTCCGAAAGCACTATAACGCGTTTGGGCTGGCTGCAGCTTTTTCGAGTAAAACGCGATGGGTGCTTGTTGACCGTTAATGGTTTGTTCCAACACCCCACCGATCGCAACATCTGATGCATCGACCGTCAGAGTTAGGGGGGCATTACTGATAGGAAATGACAGAGACAATGCACTATTGATAGCATTTTTGGCATTGTCGAACGCCTGTAAACTATCGCTACACCATACCAATTTCGTTACCTTGCGTTTGTGTGTGATCATAGCGTGTAGAGGAGCAAGAACACTGGCACAGTTTTAATGAACTTGTGGTAATAATTTACCAAACCTAGAAACCGACGTAACTCACGCTGATTATTTGGCATAGGGTAATTTTTTATCACTTCACACTTGTCCTGAAGGGGGGTAATTCCGTGCTGCGAAATCGTGTGACCAAGAAATTCCAAGGTTGGCTGTGCAAACACACACTTAGATGCATTAATAGTAACACCGTATTGTTCTAAGCGTTGAAAGAGGAGTGAAAGATGTTCCTTATGTTCCTCTTCCGTTGAGCTGGCCACAAGCAAATCATCGATGTAGGCATAAACAAAGTCTAAGCCTCTGGTGACCTCATCTATAAACCTCTGAAAGGTTTGCGCAGCATTCCGTAGCCCGAACGGCATCTTCACAAATTCGAATAACCCAAATGGTGTACAAACTGCAGTCTTGGGAATATCCGAAGGCTCTACGGGAATGTGGTGGAAAGCCTTAACGAGGTCTATTTTACTGAAGATAGATTTGCCGTGGAGAAGAGAAGTAAAGTCTTGGACATTTGGTACCGGATATCGGTCCGGGATGGTTGTCGAATTCAAAAACCGGTAATCCCCACATGGTCTCCAGTCTCCTGACTTCTTCTGGACCAGGTGTAGGGGAGAGGACCAACTGCTTTTGGAAGGTCTTATTATCCCAAGATCCAGCACAAGCTGGAATTCCGATTTGGCAGCTTTCAGTTTGTCCGGGGCAAGACGTCTGGGTTTTGCAAACACAGGGGGACCTTTTGTTGTAATGTGATGGGTAATGGTGTGCTTAATGGTATCACCCATCTGCATCGGTTGAAGAATTCCTGGATATCGCTGGAAAAGGCACTGGTACATGGAATTAGGGGGAACGAGGGAAAGTGCAGAGTTCGAGGCGTCCGGAAGGGCAACCTGTTTGGCAAGAACAGAAAGCAGTGTGGCCTGGTCGCATAAACGTCGCTTGTCAAGATCCACCAGGAGTTTGAAATGCTGGAGGAAGTCAGCGCCGATTATGGGATGCTGCACTTGAGCACAGATGAAAATCCACTTGAAGGATCGGTGAAGGCCCAAGTTTAGTTCACGCGACTGAGTACCGTACGTGGGTATGCGTGAACCGTTAGCAGCGTATAGAGGCGGAGATTCCGAGTGCGTATGACCAGATTTTTGAGGGAATACACTGACTGACGCTCCGGTATCGACCAAGAAATTGACACCAGAGTTCCTGTCCTTTATGAATAACAGGTTGGTAGTGCGAGTACTAGACGCCATTAGGACTCGCTGCTGGGGTTTTCCGACGAAAAATTGCAAGGGGAGATGCACTTCCTAGCCTTCTTTCCAAATTTCGAGTGTAGAAGCAGATCTTCCCGGAACTCGAACGATGCCTCTTCGTAAATCTTGACGAGAATGGCTTCTTTGCCGTTGATTTTGTAGCAGAGAACAAACGTGGTTGAGTTGTTGACTTAACTCTTCCACTTTCAACTCCAGTTCCGATTGTGTATTCACGCTGTTGACCGGAGCTGTGTCAATCTCCACTACTTTGTCGGCAGTTTCTGCTAGTTTATCAACTGGAGTAGCAGGATCCATAGTGGCCAAGACACGCTGAGCTGATGGAGGAAGTTTCTGCAAGAACAACTGTCTAAAGATGTCCTTATCGAAGGTTTGTGCGCGTTCGCCTAGAGCGCACTGCATAGCCCTCAGCATTTGAGTGGGCTTACGGTCTCCAAGTTCTTCTTTTGAGATTAACTGATGTAGTTTCTCACGCTCGGAGACAGTGGTGCGGCACAGGATGGCAGACTTCAGATCGTTGTATGGGTCCTCACTCGTGGAAGTAGACACGATGACGTCACGGACTTCAGAGATGATGCTCGCTGGTAGAGAGGACAAAACATGATCGTATTTCGTCCTGCTAGCGGTGATCCTTCCCAAGTTGAATTGTGATTCCACTTGGTGGAACCAAATAAATGGATCACCCGGCCAGAAGACGGGGAGCTTTACGCTCAAGTGGGAGATGGCACCAGCGTCGTCAGGCATCTTCTCCTATGCTTGCTGACGTACAAGCAAGACGACAAGTTACCAACGAAGGAGTGGAGGTTGAGACGAGGGCAGGCACAGAGCGCACGGGCAGGGGTGAGGGGCAGAGGGCACGAGCGACATTACAGTCTGGTCCTAGTCGCTCGGGTGAAGGGGGTGATGGGCACGAACGACGTTACAGTCTGGTCCTAGTCGCTCGGGTGAGGGGGGTGATGGGCACGAACGACGTTACAGTCTAATCCTAGTCGTTCGGGTAAAAGGGGGGAATCCAACTCCGGGGTCACCAATTGTTGGTTTACGTCGTCGTCGTCGGCCTAGGCAAGCTACGGCTTGGGACCGTAGCGCATCTATCCGGTATAGGTTAACCTGGATGATGTAGCCATAAGCACTGCCGCTGGTTAAGTGCCAACCAGTGATTATCTCACTAGCCGTATTGAGTCCGTTAGGCGAAACTGCGACAGTACCAAAGGTGGAAAATATAACCCTTGGATTTCTATTATTTATTTGCAAAATGGATATGGTATTAGATTAAAATAATTATTTGAATATAAATAATTAACTGACAATTGTGATATATAATTAATTATGTTTACATACAATAAAATAATATAGTATACATAAAATTAGTATTAATGTGGTTCACAATTGAATTATGATGGGTAACTAATTTAAAATGAATTTATAGCTATTCCGAAATTCAAGACGGTAAAATTAACATTTATCTTGAAACTAAAATAAGAGTATTCACTACAATATAATGGCTTCTCAATTAATTGGTGATTCGGAGAGGCAACGTGTGATAGATCGCGTACGAGCAATAACATTTCGGGAAGCTCGTGATGCTGGAGCCACCTTTATAACACGTTCATGGTTGCGAAAAAGTGAGGACTTCGTCAAAAGAAATTGGAATAAAACTTTGGATGAATGTGAAATGGATACAACCAAATCTGGGCGCCCAAATTTGCCACTCTCTCAGGAAACAAAGGACATCATTGAAAGCGGTACGCGTAAGCGGAAAAACAGCTGTGCTAAACTTTCTAGAGAGATCGAAGTGTTGAGAGGAAAGATCGTTAGTGGTGAGCTCATTCGACTGTACCGTCATAGGCAAGGTTTAAAGCCTTGCTATGAACTTCCAAAGCCAAGAAAAACTCAACTTAACATCGATGACAGAATGTGGTTTGCCCATTATCTTGAAGATTGGGATGTGGATGATTTCATGCATTTAGCTGTCTCCGATGAATTTTTTGTTTACGTAACACGTCGGCCTAACTACCAAAATGATCGAGTGTGGGCCACAACACCAGATTAAATCGATGACAATGAACATTATCGCGAATTATTAAAAAGTCCAGACTGTTGGTGTGTTTTTGTTCACTGCAAAGAAGCTCATGTGGGTGCTGAAGCCAAATGGTCAGAGTTGGGATGGACAGTATTTTCATATTATTCTATCCCAGCATGTCATTCCTTTTCTAAGAAACCCAAACAATGTTATGGATGTCGATCAGGTCACACTTCTGCACGATAAGGCCCCCTGCCTTAAGGCATTAGCTACTCAACAGTTGTTGCGGAACCATGAGATCGATTTCTTTGGAAATGAAGAATGGCCAGGAAATTCTCCTGACCTGAACGTCTGTGAACACATTGGATCAGTTATAAAGGACAAGGTTGAATGTCTCTTGTTTCAAGAACCTGCAGCAAATCGATTGTCGAAGGATACAATGACGCAACACATTGAAACTGTTTTAGCAAATTTGCGTAACGATCAAGATCTATTCACGTCACTTTTGGCAAGCTACCCAAAGCGAATTCAGGCTGTCTTGGAAGCCAATGGCGGGAACACCAAGTTTTAATTGTTTCTCATTAAATGCAGGATTAAATTCTCTTTTGTAAGGTATGTTTAGTTTTACTGTACTTCTAATGGTTTAGGCCATGGGCGGGGGGGCTAAGGTTTATTGGAGCCCCGTATAATAAGACTTATTATAGCTTTTACGCAGGAAATGTATAACCTTAGTTCTGGTATCATTAAAAAGAATATCATGGTACTGCAAATACAATTCACAAATTTTTAGAAGACAATCCAAACTTTTAACAGAAAGACTGATTAATACCACATTATTGGTAAAGACTAAGTTATTTATCTCATATTAGCTAACCTATACAGTGTCCAACTTTTGTTTCATTAAGTGGAATAATTAAACTAACGATATACACATTAAACAGCAGAGGAGAGAGCAAGGAGTCTTGTCTCACTCCACAGGAAGAACCAAAACATTTAGACAAATACATTACCGACCAAACTGAAAAAGAGTGGCAGGTATACCAAAATTCCAATATGTTTAATATGTCCAAAGAAGCTTTCCTGCCCTCTAATTTTTAAATAAAATATCGTGGTTCACTCCATCATATGCTACGTTTATATCCAAGAAGCCACTATAAATAGCTAAATTACTACCAGTGTATTTAAATATAATTTTCTCAATACATAGATACACAGATCAGTTGAGTGGGAACCTTTTAAAACCATATTATATTTAAATTTATTTCGCAAGTAGTTGACCCAAGAAAACGCTACTGGGTCACCATCATCCAGACCATACCAGTGTTAGCACCAGTTGTGAGTATTGTCAATTCTCACACTGTTTAATAGCTCATGTCCCAGAGAATTATTTTTATACCACAATAAATGTATTAATCTCATTTCTGCACACCAAAATCCCTAGCAGGTTGCTTAACTTCTGACTAACAAAAAATCAGATTTTTTCAGGTGAAAGCCAGGAAGCTCATTTTCCCACAGTGTGTGAGTGAGTGCGTCCAAAGGATCATTTTTTGTCTGAGGGTTAACAGGATGAGTGACCAAATCAACCTAACCCAGGAACCAGCAAGCAGGAGTAAACCAAAGCCTCACCAACTGGTTTGAAATTTACAAAATTTTTAATACACCATGGCAATTTCAAAGCTGTATGATTTATCGTAACCCTCTCGTGGATGCAAGCCTCGTATGAGGCAGTTATTTTACCTAAAAATTATTTATTGTATAACTCGTATAAATAACAAAATTTTTTAAACTTTTTTACTTCTTTGTGTTAAATAACCCTCATATGAGACTGTTATATAGTTTGTGTCTGAAACAATAGATGGCGCAGTTACTTATTAAATTTGTAAACAAAACCTATATCTGTCAGTCGCCATTTTTCGTGAGATGTGGAAGTTCTGTTTTTTAGCCCAAAATATTTTATTTGAAGGATTCATTTAAAGGCAAGTTTAGATTATTATTAATTTTGGATTCTAATTTATTAATTGTCTCTTATGACTTTATTTCAATATTTCATGTATATAAATTAGCCTTTAAATTACTCCCTCATATGAGACATATTTCCATTTATGGTAACTCGCAGAAGCTCAAGATCGTTCATTGCTTACTAACTCGGTAACTAACTCGAAAAGTTACCGCTACATAGGGGAAGATGGGGCAACTCGGGACCCGTAAGGAAATCACAACTTTGTAGGTATATAGGACGAGTATTTGGACCCATTAAATACAAAAACACGTATCTTCACCTTCTGTCTTCCATTCTGTATCATTTTTTATAGCGTTCTAGCTTTGGCATTAGGTGTAACTTGAATTTGAAAAAGTCGTTGCAATTTTTTGATTAAAAAAATCGTGGAGCAACTCGGAACCCGGGGTTCCTTTTTGCCCCCCTTTCCAAATTTCAGTATCAGGCGGTCACTGATGAAATTTCAGACACGACGATACGTGAAAATCAAACGCTGATCCATAAGTAGTCTACACACAAAAAGCAACAAAATAAGCTCTTACAGCTTTGGAATTATGAATCAAGGAAAAATTTGCTGCTGATAGATCAAATGGAGAAATATTGAGACTTTCTAATTTTTGCGGAGCTGCGTGGCGCAACCCGCCCGTACCACTGTCTTAAGGCCACTGATCAGTGTCGGCACCGACGGAGATAGATTAAAGCTAGATGTCAGCACTAGTTTGGGCTGTAGAGGGGTGTTCCGAGTTGCCCAGGGGTCCCGAGTTGGGTAAAAAGGTAAAAGTTTACTCTTACGAATTTGACTTTAGGGTGATTAATCTAACAAGTCGAAAATTTTGACGATTTCGAAATCGATCGCACAACGTTGTTCGGGGCGGCAAAAGAAGGGTATACACCCTCTCTGACTAAATCGGAGCTAGTTCTCGGACCCACGGCCGCCACCTATACCAACGTGTAGCTGGCGCGACGGCGATGCCGGCTGTGCCATTCCTGGTCCCGCGGGACCCCGTTATTAATAAAGTAGTTTGCCAGCGACATATCACATTAGCGAAAAATTAATAAAGTAGCTCGCCCAGCAACACTTTATTCAGTATTAGCGAAAGATTAATAAAGAAGCTCGCCCAACAATACATCACGACAACACTTCATTCAGTATTACAGAGAAAATTAATAAAGTGGCTAGCTAGCCCGTCAGCCTGCCCAACAACACATCACAACACATAATTCAGTATTAAATTGAAAAATAAGAAGCGCAGGCGTGCGCTCTCTCCATTCCTTCGCGGAACGAATAATACGTACCGCAGCCCCAACAGCAGAGGGAGGGAGGTTGAGCAGGAAGGGTGAAGGGCCTTTCTTGCGAAGCATCAAAGAAGAATTGTGACGACGACTTCTCTCCCCTCTACTGAAATAGTAGTAGCAGCAGCAACAACCTAACCTCGCTCGCTTGCAGGCTGGTATGAAAGTCTTTATTCTTTATAACATGAACATGACAAGCACGAGCAGCATGATCGGCGGGAGCTTCGTCCATTGGCGGAACGAATACCGCAGCCTGAGAGGCCTCAAAGCATTGAAGTGTGACGGCTTTTAACCTTTACACAACCCCTCGGCTGGTACGAAAGTCGTTTGCAAACGATTCGGTGCGTCCACATCGCTTCCCGTCTTGTCCAGAGGACGCCCACCGTCCATCAGCAGCGGGCAAGAAGAACCGCACGAGACGTCCCTCTTCCCTGACAGTTGGAGGAGCCAACCCATGTACAGTGGCGCTCGCGAGCTAACTGGTACAGCGCTCCCGCGCCATCGTCCCACCTCGCAACAACCGACCCACCCCTGCATCTCCTCGTGAAGAGAGAGACGAAGAGATAGACCGATCGAGAAGGAGAGACGCGAGAGTTTGAAGGTGGCTGGACTCTCCCAGGAGTTACATAATGTACTTATCTGTGTTTGGCTTAATAAATGTTCAACCCCGCCTAGTAATTTCTTTGGTTTTCGCGAGCCCAGCGAAGAAGCTATGGGTGGGAAAGACCGAAGAGCGGACGGACGACAAACACCGCTGCTACCGCGTCCGACAGACGATCCACGCTACCGAAACACCTTGAACGCCGGAGGGCAACGGGGGGGTTAAAAAGCTACGCATCAGATGCGTAGTGCCGTAAAATGGCCTAATACGCCTCGCAATATGGTACAAGCACGCGTACCGCGGCATCTCCAGAAGGCAGGGATGGGGACTCGAGTTCGACTCGAGTCCCTATTTTTTTTTTTACTCGAGACTTGACTCGGACTTGGGTGTAATTTGGCTTGACTTGAGACTGCCTCTTCTGACTCGCAGCTTGGATGAAATGATTCGAGTATTTTTCCCAATTATGTCAAAACCGATATAAATGTACAATTTACTCGTTTTAACACAACATACAAATGACTCCAAGGTGGATGCACCCTGTGGAGAATATTTTTTTATTTACATGGAATTATAAAAATTTAACAAATATCAGACAAATTTCGCCATAATTTTTGTTATTTGCCTAATTTGGCGATAAAGTTATATTTCTGTGGCAATTTAACAAAATTAGGACCTGAAACATAATTTTCCTGAAGTGCAACATGGAAATATAAACGTGTTTGATTTAATATGAAAAAAAAAAAATGATGCTGAGCTATCTGTAGAACCATCTTAATTGTGTGTTTGGGTATATCACAATTTATTTGAGCACAAATTTTCTGTAATTGAAACGAGCAAAAGTCCCTGTTGATGATCTTTGATTTTTTTAAAAGATCAGATTTCTGAATATTCTTTTTCTGTTCAACACGACACTCTTATTGAGCTAATTAAGCTTTGCGTCAAAGATCTTATTTCTTGGTAGGTTCAACAATTTAGTCGCATCTATTAAGTTCACTGTTGAAAAAGAAAATGATGGATGCCTATCTTTTCTGGATCTAAAAATTCGGAGATGCATGAATCAATTCAAATTTGAAGTTTATCGTAAGCCTACTAATAGTAACTCTTGCGTGCATTTTTATGTTGATCATCACCCCTCGATAAAATCTTCTATTTTCTCTGCTATGTTTCTCAGAACATTGAGAGTTGTCAGTCCTGAATTTTTAGATTCAGAGTTATGTAATACCATGAGTATTGGTACTAAATTATGTTATCCTATTTCATTTCTGAATAGCTGCCTTAGGAAAGCTAAGAATAGGTATTATAATAGTGTAACTGTAAATGAATTTGAGCGTAAAAATATTCTTAGCCTACCTTACCATGTAAATTTTAAATATCTTCCGACTTTACTTAAAACAATTGGTATCAATGTAGTCTTTAAGTATAATAATACTGTTAAATCTCGCCTAATAAAGAATAGCCCAGATAATGCGGTTGGCTCTGTGTATTCGATCGGATGTATACAATGTAACTCAGTATATATAGGTCAAACGGGAAAAACTTTAGATATCAGGGTATAAAGCAGCATAAATATGCGTGTTGAACAGCAAATAATTCTAATGCATTGTTTAACCATATGTACAGCTGTAATCATAGTATCCAGTGGGATAGTTCTAAAGTACTCGTTAAAACAGATCTAATTGAAAGTAATATTCTAGACTGCATTTATGCATTTTAAAAATAATTTCAATAACAGTGCAGGAATGTATAAAATTGACACTATCTTGTTAAAATGTCTTTTACTTTAATCAATGCTTGTTAATCATGTGCTAATCTTTTTTATTTCTCTGTTCCGTTGTACATATGTACTGTATATATTTTCGTCATCTCGCCTTTTCCCTTAATTCCTTGACAAAGTGTACTGCTGAATACACGAAAGGGCTTGGAATAATTTTTTCTTTTTCCTTGTGGGTTTGCATCATTCATTCATTTCACGTGCTTAATTGTGAAATTTATCCCATATATATAAACCTAGATAAATATAAAATCTGAGTTCCTATATTCATTTGTTACTTTCTTATTTGTAATGTATTACACTATTACAGTGACATTATCTCATAAATAAAAAAAAAAGGAATTAGTAAATGATATTGAAATATTGTAAACTGTTTATACTTTTTATTATCCAATTTTAATTATATCTCTGGCATTCATAATGCGGTTTAACAAGATTTACCCTTTACATATGCAATCACTCCACACATCTTAATCTATCTTTCATTTATCCATATTGACTTGAGACTCGACTTGAGACTCGCGCTTAAAGACTCGCGACTCGACTCGAAATTGATAGAAATTACTTAAAAATAAGTTTGCCAGAAGGGATTCTGCCTTCAGAGGCGTTCAGGCATAAATCCCGCGGACGATAGCTTCGCACCAACGACCTATCGGCCAAGTGCTGCACCAGAGATCTGAACCTGCTGTACCTCTCGTACTGAGCAGGAATACTGTCGCCGAGGCTGCAGTTTTAGACACTAGCCCTTTATCGCCGAACTTTTTGCGTAGGGTTGAGTCTAAATGCGTGTATTTGAAACGTTACGTATTCGACGCACAGTGCGGTAAAGGGCTAGGGTAAAACTAAACTGTCTCACGATCCGGTCTAAACCCAGCTCACGTTACCTATTAGCGGGTGAACAATCCGACACTTGGCGTGTTCTGCCGCGCAATGATAGGAAGAGCCGCCATCGAAGGATCAAAAAGCGACGTCGCTATGAATGTGAAAGGTACAATGAAGCACTATGCCCTGAATGCTTCAAAGATTTTCATACATAGTAAATACATTCATGTAAAGTACTTTTTATGTTAAAGGTATAATTTCTGCTTATAGCTCATCATTTACTTTATTCAAAATCAAGTCTTCTTACAAATAAATTTTTTAAACCTGTGACATTTTACTCCCTTAACAATGTTAAGCCTCATATGAGATAGTTGCGTAATGCCTAGAAAAATTTATAATTTCACAAAAGCACTATATAACCATTTTTTTATCGCTAACATGTTACAATACAAAATATCATAATTTTTTTATGATAAAATAGAAATTAATCCATGAGAGGGTTTAAGGTATGCTACTGCAAGTGCAGTATAACTCAAAATGCCATAAATTTTTATGTCTAAGGTGAGAATGGACAAATACCTACGGTACTTTTCTTTTTGTTATCAGTGACTTTACTTAATTTCACAATTAAACCTAATGCCAACCATTCATCCCAGGCTCGAAAAAGCTGTGCCATCTTCATGTGGTTTGCTTTTAAACCTGTAACAGACATTCTATTGTTTGACAATGCTTTTAATTTGAGATACAGATATTTTCTTAACTTGAGCTTCCAGTCACAGCAGTGAAGTTAATGTAAAATTCCCTGGCTGGTTAACTTATGCCCTTACTTAAATAAATGAAACATGCAAAGGCCAGACTGTACTAGGCCTAGGCTAAGGCCGCTAAGCTTTCATGAAAGCAATGAGGTCCGTAGCCATGGGGAGGTCGGGGGTCGAACGACCCCCCTTTGACAGGAAAGGTTCACTTCTGTAACAGTTATAACTTATGGTGTGATATTATAATATATAACATCATTTAGTAAATAAACACTTGCATTTTGTTTTGCATTTTTCTTTTGAAACTTCACAAACTACTCTAAACCCCCTCCGCAATAATAGGTCGTTGCACCAAAAGGACCGCCTTTCTACACTTTCGGCATCCGCTTTTGGGAAGTCCTGGCTATGGGACTGGCAACTAACTATTAATTAGTAATAGTTAAGAATCTGATGTTTACCAACATAGGGCAAGTCATTCCAAAAATCACTGGTGATTCTTTTAGAAATATCAACTTTTTGTAATATTTTCTGGGGTTCTGGTAACCACTAGCAGATTTACGGGGGGGTGGGCCCTTTGGTCAATTTGGCGCCCCTTTTGGTGAATCTTGGCGCCCCTTCCAAATGCTTTAGTTTTTATAATAAATTTTTTAATTTCTAAAAGCAAAAAAATACATACTTTTTTAAATTATAAAAATATCAACACCACCTTTGTAAGTACCTGGCAACTTACCTTTCAATTTTATTTTTAGAAACTGTGTATAAAATATTTCCCTTCGTGTATACTCAATTAAATTATGCTTTCCAGCTTTACATATTCATTTATTAATGGTTGTAAGCATTTGTAGACACAAGGTTAATGTGCTTGTAAACCCTTTGCGTAGTATTCACATTCACGATCTTCCTCTCTAAATGACTGATTCGGGTAATACTTTGAACGGATGGATTAGATAACGTTAATCAAATTAGTTCCAATATTTACTACCAGAAACCTGGTCTTTAACTACATTTTAGTAAACGCTAAAAATTTGCCTGCTGGTGCTTAAAGGGTTAACATATGTATTTTTAATTCCAGTGTATGTAATTATATTTATACAGTATATAATTAAACATTATTTTGGCGCAATTCTTACATATGTAAAGGTCCGCCCCCTAACATCCATGGTTTACTGAATGATGGAGAGTATAACTGAAAAGTACTTTTTAAGAGCTTTTACAGTTTTTCCATGTTTCCCGTACGATACTAAGGCGCCGTTCAAAAATTACGTAACTCTATTTTTTCTAAAAACTGACGCCCCCACCCCCTGTAACGTCCCGTAACGTGTAGGTCATGGGCGTACGGGATAAGTAGTCTCTGGGGGGGGTCCAGGTGTTTGGGACAAGAAAGATGTTGCTCAGAGCTTCAGACCGACATTTCCATAACCTAAAAAAAAATTATTGAGCTAGCACATTAGCGTCTGCAGAAATTTTTCTAGTGTAGGGCTGAGCGAAAATGAAAGGGCCAAGCCATAAAAAATGATGCTGGTAGAAGCAAGGAGAGTGTGGACTGTGGAGTGTTAAAAATGTATACTTCCAATTTTTGGTAGTAGTATTTGTAGGAAGACAAAGCTGGATTTTTATAAATATGTTAATTTGGGGTTACATGAACCATAGTATTGTTACGTCATGTATTTATTATTATTTGTTGCGTATCATGCTAGGTAAACAATATTACTTACTGTTAATTCGTGTTAAGCTTAAGTCTACAATACAAAATTCAGATTAAAACAAAAATAAACGCTTCTTATATCTAATTTAATGCGAAGCGAACAATAGCTTCAATGGATCTAATCATCTAATACTACCATTTGATACGAATACAGTTATCTAGGTTTACGTACTACGACACTCGTAATATGTAAACCCGCTGCTATGTTGTCGTTTTCGTAAGTTAATTTTTTGAGACATTTTGTTTTCCAACTAAAAGCCATAAAAGTAAATCTGAAATAAAAAATAAGGAAGCTTATTTAAAGTGATTGGAAAAGTAAAGGCGATAATGGAAGCTATGCAACAAAACTCTAGTTTTTCCTGAAGTATGAGAAAAATAGTAATATAAATTATAATGATGCTATTATGTAAATTCCTCTTCAATTTTATGTATTTAAAACCAGATGGATACAAGACAACTGTATAAGTACTTGTAGGTTATCCGCCCCCCCCCCCCCCCCACCAATTTTGACAGAATATTTTCGTTAAAACTAACGAAAATATCACGATTTAACTTAACCAATTATCAAGGGCGTACAGTTGATCTATTATTAATTATAACATTGTTTGTTTCTGGAATAGTATTTACTATTTACTAATAGATCAACTGTACGCCCTTGATAATTGGTTAGGTTAAGTCGTGATACTGTATTTGGGTTAGTTTTAACGAAAATATTCTGTCAAAATTGGTGGTGGTGTGGGGGGGGGGAGATGACCTACAAGTACCGGTGTATACACTATACAACCATACAAGTGGTTAAATAAAATTAATTTGTAAAATAATTTCAGTTCACAGTTTTGCCTTCTAATCCTGTTTTCCTCCATTTTTAATTTTTCTCACTGACATGATGGGATGGACCCGACAAAGTGAGGCAAAATGGACCCGCCACAAAGGTTGACTGAACCCCCGCCTCCTACGTCCATGGTGTCGGGTGGGGGAAGTGTTACGTAACATCTTAGCGGGTGTCTGGTCTAGCGTTAAAGAACGACGTTCCTGGGGGATCTGGAAAGTTTTAGCAAAAATAGCGTTACATAATTTTTGAACGGCTCCTAATGCTCTGGGATAAAAACTTTCCTCTTAACTTTAACAAAACGCGCTACTTAGTATAAAACTGACTTTAATATCATACTTTAATTTAGTTTTTCAAATGTTTAGTTGTCGGCCTAACAACTGCAAAATCTTGTAGGCTAAATACTATACTGTATCATATAGGTGCCTACTGTTATCATAATTACTCAAAATCTTGCTAACTTGTACATAATGATTTGAGGTTTTCGCATGTTTTAGGATAGACATCACTGAATAATTCAATTATTATTCTAACAAAAGATGCACCATCAAGTTCTATGATATTAATGAATTTTACAAGTTTCCTGACTGGCCCTAAAGTACCAAAATCATGTTTACTATTTTTCAAATAGACCTAGGTATCGATCCTATAGGATCCTATTCTATATCATGTATAAAGTAGCATGAAGCAGCCTAGACTATGAGAAATTATTTCATATGCTTAAACTGGACGTATTATTTGCCAGTAACAACACAAACCTGACCAGTGATTTGTTCCATGTTAGACTATCTTGATTGAGTTAAATTATCGTAACCTCGCATTTATCACAGAATTTTCCCAAGTACTAAAAGGCACTCTTAAAGACAGCTATGATTTGTGTATTCTTGCATCTTTTTATCCATCATTTTTGATAACTTGAGGCGTGAATGTGCTGAATATTGAGGTATTCATTAACTGTTGGGTTTAGGAAATACTTGTGCTTTGGCTTTGGCTTTTTATATATTGGTTTAAAATACTACTTATTTTTACCTTTTTATGTAGTGGTTTAAACTACTGCTTATTTTTACCTTTTTATATATTTTTCAAATAGTTTGGCATTATATTTTTATCTAGCTCCCCCCCCCCCCTACCGATACCGGGAACGTAGACGCAGGCAGCGGGGCTGGATCTGCTACCACCCATTCGAGATGAGATGTTTTGGACCTCTGTCTGATTCACTTTTCATAAACTTCTGCAACATTCGTGGCCTCTTCTCAAATTTTCAACTGTTGAACACCACCTCTCCTCCTCTAATCCTCATCTTCTTTTCCTCACTGAAACTCAGGTGTCTGGGACGACTGACAGCAACCCCTTTTCTATATCCTCTTACTTTCTTTATACTCAATTTCACTCCAAAGGTGGATGTTGCGTATATGTACGCAATGACCTAACTTGTTCTCGTATTCCTGAACTCGATCTTCCGAATTCTATACCCTCTGGCTACGGCTTGCATGCCACTCTCAAACTAAATACATCTGCGCTGTGTACCTTTCTCCTAATTCTACTGACTATCCAAAATTCTTTGACTACCTCACTTCCAAAGTGGAATACCTTCTTTCCCGCTCTCCCTTTGCTGAAATCTCCATTTTAGGAGATTGATTTCAATGTTCACCACCACCTTTGGCTTTCCTCTCATTTCACTGACACCCCTAGTGAACTAGCTTACCACTTTTCTATCCTAAATGACCTAGAGCAGATTGTACAGTACCCTACTCGTATCCCCGATCGCCTTGAGGACAGGCCCAACATTCTGGATTTATTTCTTACCTCTCATCCTTCTTACTCTGTGAAACTTTTCTCTCCGTTGTGATCCTCCGATCACAATCTTATATCTGTTTCCTGTCCTATCGCTCCAATTCGGCTTTTGGATCCTCCCAAGAGGCGGCGCATTTGGCACTTCGGCGCCGCTGATTGGGAGGTCCTTAGACAGTACTTCTGTGATTTCTCATGGAATGATTACTGCTTCCGTGGCCGGGGCCCTTCTGAGTGTGCAGAGCGCATCACAGAGGTGATTCTTTCGGGCATGGAGGCATACATTCCATATTCTATTCCTACGACTAATGCAAAAAACCTTGGTTTAACTTTGTGTTCTACTACTATCCGCAACAGAGAGGAGACTTTCAGAAGGTACCGTCGCCATCCAACTCCTGACTCTCACTTAGTTTATATTTCTGACCGGAATCGTGCAAAATCTATCCAATTCTGATTCTTCTCGCTCTTTCTGGCATCTAGCTTAAACCCTCTTCAACAACTTTACTTCCTCTTCTTTCCCTCCTCTTTTCCATTCCGACGGCACAGCTGTCGTCTCTTCTTCTGACAAAGCTGAACTCTTCGCTCAAACTTTCTCTTACAATTCAACCCTGGACAATTCCGGTCTAAAGATGTTTTTTCTGTTCTAAAGATGTTTTTTCTGCCCTATCTGGGCTCAACTCTAGGAAGGCGTATGGTCCTGATGGTGTTCCTCTTGTTGTTCTCAAGAACTGTGCTTCTGTGCTGACTCTTTCGCCTTTGTCTCTCATCTGGTACTTTTCCTTCCTGCTGGAAGTTCGCTTTCATTCAGCCTGTCCCAAAGAAGGGTGACCGCTCTCAACCCTCCAACTATCATCCAATTGTTTTGATTTCTTGCCTTTCAAAAATTTTTGAATCTATCCTTAATAGGAAGATTCTTAAACACCTCTCTTCTCACAATCTTCTTTCAGATTGTCAGTATGGATTCCGCAAGGGACACACTACTGGCGATCTTCTTGCATATCTCTCTGACTCTTGGTCATCCTCCTTTCGGGATTTCGGTGAAACTTTTGCTATTGCGCTAGACATATCGAAAGCTTTGGATAGAGTCTGGCACATATCTTTAATTTCCAAACTGCCCTCCTTCAGTTTCTATTCTTCTATCTGTGCCTTCATCTCTAATTTCCTTTCTGGCCGATCTATAGCTGCAGTTGTAGATGGCCACTGTTCTTCTCCTAAAGCTATTAACAGTGGTGTTCCTCAGGGTTCTGTCCTGTCACCCACTCTTTTCCTTTTATTTATTAATGATCTTTTAATTCGCACTTCCTGTTCTATTCACTCCTATGCATGATTCCACTCTTCACTTCTCTACCCGCTTCCCAAAGCGTTCCTCACAGCACTCGCTTCATGATTCGCATGGGGCAGCGATGGGACACCTGACCTTTGACCTTTGATCTTTCTGCTACATCTGATTGGGGCAGAGAAAACCTTGTGGCTTTCAGTGCCTCAAAAACTCAGTTCCTCCATCTGTCTACTCGTCACAATCTTCCACACGACTATCCCTTTACCTTCAACAATACACAATTCAATCCTTCCTCTTCTCTTAACATTCTTGGCGTTTCCTTTTCTCGTGATCTTTCCTGGAAAGATCACATATACTCTCCGCGGTTTCTTCACCCCTACTCAGTTGCTGTCTCTGTGCAGGGGTCTTGTTCGCCCCTGTATGGAGTATGCTTCTCATGTGTTGGGTGGTTCAACCGACACAGCGTACTTGACCGGGTGGAACCAAAGGCTTTTTGTCTCATCAATTCCCCGCCTCTTACTGATTGTCTTCAATCTCTCTCTCTCTTCGCCGCAATGTTGCCTCACTCTCTCTACTATCGCTATCATAACGAACATTGCCCTTCTGAACTCTCTAACTGCATGGCTCCTCCTTTAAGGAGAGCACGCAGTACCAGACTTTCTACATTTTCTCATTCCTTTTCTGTCCAACTATCTAATGCAAGGGTTAATCGGTATTTTCAGTCTTTCATCTACTCAACCGGTCAATTCTGGAACAATCTTCCTCAATCCATCTTTCCTCCTATCTATGATCTCCCAGCTTTCAAACGCAGTATGTCTAGACATCTCGAAAACCCCGGACCTTGATTTTGGCTCTTCTTTTTCTATGGGAGGGGCGGTTTTGCGGACATTTGCCCTTGGCCCCTCCTTCCTGCCTAAAAAAATATTTTCATATATATTTGATGGTGATTATAATAATTAAAAATCTGCTGCTGTTTAATAAACTAGGTAAAAATACCGAGTGTTTCCCAGCCAATCCTGTTCTTGCAAACATCTTGCATTACTAACGTGGAATTCGATTTTCTGCTACTTAAAGTGAAAACAAGATTATCCAACTGTTTCATTGAAGTCACTGGTAATCCTTTCTTTATTTTTTAATCCCAATCTACATGGAGTGTGACTTCCCCAGCTAGGATTCAGTCAATCACAAGTTTACTGAATCTGCAGCTGTAGGTCAAAGTGAATCCTCAGATTGTTGGACACATTAGCTATTGGTCTTAAGTGTAGGACAACCATTCTGTAACTACATCATTATTAGAAAGAATTATGGATAATACTCAAAAGCATTTGGATAATTTTAATCTTATTTAAAGTTACAGGACATGGAAGTAGATCAGGAAGGTCTCGTTTGTGTAATCTCTTAGACTTTTCCAAGTTTTTAACTGAGCAACTAGATGTCGATGTTATTTATTTGGTTTTTAGTAGGGCAGTTGACAAGGTTCCACATAGAGACTTCTATATAAATTAAAAACTAACGGGATAACAGTATATCTAAATTTGCGGATGATACAAAAGTAGGGGCTAGTTGACCTAGTTACAAAAATAGAAAATTCTTACAACCTGCGAAAAAGATCTTCATAGATCAGTGGCTTGGACTAGCGTGTGGCAGATGGAATTCAATGTTCAAAATGCAAAGTCATTCATTTTGGTAGAAATAGCTGAAACTTTAGTTATGAAAGTGGCTAGAGGATGCCACTTGGGAAAAAAGATATGGACATTATAGTTAGTAGTGATCTATAATGTTCTAAACAGTTATTAAAGGCAAGAAATAAGGCAAATAAAATGCTAGGTATTATTAGGAGGATTGGTAGTTACAAGAGTAAGGAAGTGATCCGCAGATTATAATTCTTGGGTCAATATTCGGGAGATGCACGGCCTCCGAATTCAGATTTTTTATTCATACCAGTCGTTAGTACATATGATTTGATGAATTTGAAAAAAAACTAGACCTTGTGCTTTTAAAAAATAAGGAAGATATCGATTTTTTTCATACCACAAGACTATCCTGCATTATTTTTTGCGAGAAATCGCGAAACTTTATCCACCTAACCTAAGCTTCACTAAATCGACGGAAAAATAACTAACCTTTGCGGTGGATAAAGTTTCGCGACTCGGAAAATGTAAAAAAATCATTAAAGTGAAAAAATCTATATCACCCTTATTTTTTAAAAGCACAAGGTCTAGTTTTTTTTTTAAATTCATCAAATCATATATATGTACTAACGACTGGTATGAATAAAAAATCTGAATTCGTAGGCCGTGCATCTCCCGAATATTGACCAAGTCTTGTTAGGCCTCACTTAGAATACTGCCTTCAAATCTGGTCTCCTCACTATAGGTAGGATATAGATATCCTTGAAGGTGTACAATGTAGGACAACCAAGCTTATTGCGGATTAAGATTGGAATACAGTGAAAGATTAAAAGAATTAGGCATGTTTAGTTTTGAGAAAGATTGTTTGAAGGGTGATATGCTACAGATGTTCAAAGGTTACCATAGGTTAGGTTAGTTTACTCTATATTCAATTTTCTACTTTTTGGGGAAGAGTAGCGTAACTGGATGGTGCTAGTCAGAAAACTGAACCAACTAGTACCAACTGGTAGATCATTTGGGCTAAATGTTGTCTACAGCAACTTCATCTTGCAAAAAGTCATTAACTTTGTCTTACAAACTGACATATAACTAACTTCATTAGCAACTAGCACTGTTAAGAACTTTTTATAAAGAATGGATAGGTTACTTGCAATGAATCTTCAGTCATCACAGTTAACCTTTGATACTATTTATAAAATAGAAAATTTGTGGTCGAATCATCCTTCCTGTTTTTACAGTATAAATTCCAAAACATCTTGGTATAAAATGATATATTGTACTTTAAATAAGACTGGTTAAAAATCTTTCTGCAAAATCTTAAGTAGGCATATTTTATACTTTGAATAGATTTAAAAAATTGTCTGTAGTCTCTGTACAAAATTTTAAATTTGGGTGCAAGATCACGAAGGGTGAAAAGATTTTTTTCATAATCGAAAGGGAAGAGATTAAAACTTCAAGTTAAATGTAATTACTAAAGACCAGATTTAAGCATATGAAATAATTGTTCATAGTTTAGGTTAGCTTCATGCTACTTTATGTATGTAGGACAAAAGCCCCCTAGGAAAAATAATAATAAGAATTTTTTTAATCATTATTTTTATTCTTTATTATTTACAGTCAGAGATGGGCAGTAACGCGTTACATGTAACGACGTTACGTAACGAACGTTACAAAAGTAACGAGTAACGGTAACGCCTGAAAGATTTTCAAATGCATCAATGTAACGGTAATGCTTTCCAAATTTTTTATCAATGTAATGGATTTTTTCGTTACTCGATACTTGAATTTGATAACATTGTCATTCCATTCATGAGGACTATTAAATGCAATTCACTATTCCGTGTTAGTGGCAACAACTAAATTTATATTTTCTAGGTCTCTTCATCTTTCCAAAAAATCATTGGGGTACAAATTATTGTGCAATATATCGTTCTTAAGAGAACAACATTTATATAGTCCATAATAGTAGCTACAGTATTAGAATTTATGTGGTATGGCTGCCATTTGTAAGTTTATCTGTAGTTTCAAAATACGTGTGAAGGCACATAAACAAATATCAAATGTAACTAGTTACTTGTAACGTCGTTACATGTATCGAGTAACGGTAACGATTTAAGGATTTTCAAAAATAATGATGTAACGGTAACGCCGAGTACATTTTTGACGCGTATTACTCGTTACGCGTCAAAAATGTACTCGGCGTTACCGCTGCCCAATTTAATGTAACGGTGCCCATCACTGTTTACAGTTTATGAACACTTCTCTGACATGTAAAATATTACATTTATTATATCATAAGACTGCAATAAGGAAGGCATTATAAGTATTATACAGTAGCACACATTAACACTTGCATTTATAAATTTATAGCTCACTATTTTACAGGAGCACAAAATTATTTACACAACCATAAAAATGAACATTATAAAAGGAACATCATACCATATCTAGGGAAAATCAAACAAATAAAGCACAATATTAAAAAGTTCATCAAGTGTTAAAGTTCATTTAAAGTTCATTTTACTTCCACCTAATGCTGTGACCTACACCATTCAGAAATTCCTCCAAGGTCTTCCTCTCATTCACATAGTTCAGACATAGGTTCTTCAAACGCTGTTGATGCTCCTTTGTGACACGTTCCTAACCTAACCTAACCATTCAGGTAGACAAAACAGTGATCAACTAGAGTGACTCAACATAGACAAAGATTATAATATTTGTTTAGGATTACTTCATAGCACACGAACAATAATATAAAAAATGGAGGCTTTTGTCCTATTTTGCACTTTAACTGAGGGTTTTTTGTCCTATTTTGCACTTTAACTGAGGGGCTTTTGTCCTAGGGGGCTTTTGTCAGAACCCCGCTACTTTATACATGATATAGAATAGGATCCTATAGGATTGTGATACCTAGGTCTATTTGAAAAATAGTAAATATGATTTTGGTGCTTTAGGACCAGTCAGGAAACTTGTAAAATTCATTACTAGCATAGGACTTACAATCTAAGCTAATTCCATATTAGTTTCAGAAAATGGCCCTTCAGAGAGTACAATGTTTCTTTGATATAGAAGATGATGTTGCACATCTTGGTAGAATAATAATTGAATTATTCAGTGATGTCTGTCCTAAAACATGTGAAAACTTCAGCTCGATATGTACAGGTTAGCAAGATTTTGAATAATTATGATAACAGTAGGCACCTATATGGTACAGTATAGTATTTAGCTTACAAGATTTTATCAGTTGTTAGGCGCACAACTAAATATTTGAAAAGTTAAATTATAATATGATATTAAAGTCAGTTTTACAGTAAGTAGTGTTTGTGCAAAAGTTAAGTGGAAAGTTTTTATCCCAGAACATTAATACTGTACAGGAAACATGGGAAAAACTGTAAAAGCTCTTAAAAAGTACTTTTAAGTTATACTCTCCATCATTCAATAAACCATGGATGTTACAGTTTTCGATTAACTCAAACCAGAACCCCAAGAAAATTTTACAAACGGTTGATTTTTCTAAAAGAATTACCCATGCATTATTATTAGATAGGTTCTGAGAATAGAAACATTAAAAAATTCCTTATCTTATTTAAGTGAATCTTTTAAGCTTATTCGACAATGAAAAGAAATTAGTGAAACTCAAAGAAGTTATTGATGCCAGAGTAAGATTGTGACTTCAAATGTTTCAACCATTCTCATCATTCTTTACTAGAATGATTAAAATGTACATAAATCTTGATTTTTGCAATAAAGTTTAATAAAGCGTTCTTATACACAAAGCTGTTGTTTTTTTTATTTTTCTAAGGTCTCGGCCATGGTGGTCTCGACCAGTGATGTAGTTGAGACCACCATGGCCGAGACCGAGACCAGAGAAAAAAGATATCGAGTCCTACATCACTGGACTCGACTACATCACTGCTGAGTATGTTAATGTTCCTCAAGTGGACCGAACACTTATCTTGTTTTAAGTAGGCAGTTAACTGCTGAAAAAGTCATAAACTATGATTTTGTGAATAAATTATGAGTAAATTTTGTAGTTGTCATTTAATAACCTCTCTAGCCTTTTTAGATTTTTAAATCACTTTAGAATCTCTGGTGCTTAGGTCTCGGTCTCGGGACTCGGTTCAGGTTCCGGTCTCGGCCATGGTGGTCTCGACTACATCACTGAACCCAATAGTGTGTTTCTAGGGTCAACTAATTGTGAAATAAATTTAAATGTAGTACGGCTTTAAAAGGTTCCCCCTCAAATGATCTGTGTACTGTATCTTTGTATTGAAGAAAATTGTTTAAATACGCTGGTTGTAATTCAGCTATAAAGTTTCGGAAAAAGATTAGTAAAATTACAGCAGTCGACAGAAAATGAAAATCAAACCGCCAAAATCGAACTGGAGCGAGAACAAGAAGGATATTGTCTGGAATTAATAACAAACAATAATACCTATATTAATACGGTTAATAATAATAATGATAAAATTAATAATAATTATGGTAATAACACGAATAGTGGTAAAAGAAAATTAATGATACTTGGAATAATAAGGACGGGAAGATTAAATTGGAGTATAAAGAGGTATACTGGAGAGTGGAGAGATACTGAAATCGTAAATACAAAATAAGGAAAAAGGTAAAGTATTAGAAGTTTTCCAAATTTAATTCTGGGTTTGGTCTTTTAGGGAGGTTATTCTACCTTAAAACGTCGTCGTCTTTAAATTCTATCCCGTTTAAGTTTACAAATAGTGCTTTTCCCCTGTTGAGTCTACAGATATATACAGTATAAAAAATATTCGAAACTAAATACCCAACAGGCCTGTATACGGACGGTTTGCGATTATGAATACTTGTGGATTTTGGTCCAGTTTATGTAGAGCAAGCCTGAGGTATTACGAGTATAAGTGATTGATACGGGTAAATTTGTGCTGCCTTAGAGAGAAACATAAACTTGTGGTGCATCTACTCCTGAAGAATCATGCATCAGGACTGATAATAACTGGCAGTGTCTGCAATACAAACTAACGAAAATTGCGATAAACTAAATACGGATATGGATGTTCTTTGGACTAGACTAATACAGAGCATTATGAACCACGTACAAAAGCATCGTCAGTACTTTGACCCCCTATTTGCTTGGGAATGCTGCTGCGAGCAGCTCGTACCCTGAAATGGGTGGAATGGTGCTCGATGTAAAAAAAAAAATCTTTCACTCTCTACTTCCACTTAAACTATGAATGCATCAATGAATAATATATATATATATATATCGCTAAAAGTTATGTTTGCTCCTATTTGGTGATATCGTTTGTATCACTTTCCTCCTGTACGAAAAATAGTAACTACGTTGTTGTCGACGTTTTTTGGGTTCAATTTAGGTTAGGTTAGGTTAACCTAACCAGGCATGGGTTGGGAGGGCAATTACTTGACATATTCTCAATTACTGTAGATGGTGAAATACTTAATTACAATTACTTAGTACAGTAATTAATTAGGATCAAGTAAAGATAAGCACCCCCAGCCTTCTTTAATTAGCCTTATAAGGCTAACTAACGAAAATATCACGACCTAACCTGACCAATCGTTAAGTCAACTGTACGCCCTTGACGATTGGTTAGGTTAGGTCGTGATATTTTCGTTAGTTAGCCTTATAAGGCTAATTAAAGAAGGCTGGGGGTGCTTATCTTTACTTGATCCATTAGTTACAATTACATTTACAAAGAATTGCTTATTTTTCATAAATACACACTATTTGATTTATATTATGCTTTTCTACCGAGGTATTTCATTTCCATTTTCAGTTTTAGCCATTATCTTGAAAACTAGATAATATTAGGTCAATAAATGTACTCTTTTTTAACATCGCAAGAAACTGTATTTTTCAACAAGCATTTGTTGTTATGAACAATTGGACACTGGACATATGTATTTGATATGGTTTAATGAAACCAAAGATAAAGTACTCAAAATATATTAAGGTAAGACAAAAGAACTGGCATTTATCTTATCAAAATAATAAAGGCATAAAACTGGCATTTTAGTTGGAACACTTGAAATAAATGAAACACTTTATTTCAAATAAAAAGAATAACATTTAATTTCAAAAGAAAGCGCCCTGAGACACGATGAGCAAGTAGTTTAAACCGTAAGTATGACCCATCATCTTTAATATTCATGTAATTGAAACTAATTGACTGTAATTGTATCAATTACCTCGGTTTCCTAATGTAATTAATTACAATTACACTTACATTTTAGGTAGTCAATTAGTTACTTGCCAATTACTTGAAAAAATTTAATTAATTACAACCAATTACAATTACCCCATGCCTGAACCAAACTTAACCTAAAATAAAATAAAACAAAAACTGGGTGTGTAAAATCCTGAGGTAGTATGAAGTAGTAGGGATTTGATTTGGAATTTTTTAATTGAAATCCTAATGGCGAGGGGAATTCGAAAAAATAATCATTATATACGGTAAAAAATCGCATTCTCTAAACTTTTTAATGGAACCCTTCCCTGCCTTAACGCAAGCGTAAGTGATTAAAAATTTGAACACCCCCAACATGTAGGAGCTAATGTAACTTCAATAACCACTGACGAAAATGTAGGAGGAATTTGGCGATCCGGGGCCGATGGATTCGTAGTCAGCGACGCTAACCACTACATCACATATATATATATATATATATATATATATATATATATATATATATATATATATATATATATATTAGGGGTGGACCGGATGTCAGTTTTTCAACATTTGCGGATGCGGATTTTTAATTTCAATATCTGCGGATATTTAGTTAATCTATCAATATAATATAGAATTATGAATATATGACAATTTTTCAAATTTCCTGATATTACTATTATGGCAGGCAATGCATAAGAATTAAAATTAATATTAATGTTTTCATTATGATAAAAATAATAACTTTCTCAAGAGTTTCAGCCACAGAAAATTCAATGAAACAAGTTTCATTCAATTTTCTGTGTTACACCTATTTATATTTTCAGGTTTATATATTTGTTTGTCCATTAATAAATAATTAATACTTTACATGAAATGTGCATGACCGGGCCTTATAAGCTAATTTAATGTAAATTGCGTAATTTATTAGAGGTAATATCCGCATAACATCCGCAATCAGAAGTGCGGATGCGGATGTTAAAAATGATGCTGATATCTGCGGAAGTGGATATCCGGTTCACCACTATATATATATATATATATATTATATATATATATATATATATAAGCTTTTTTCCATTATACAATATGAAAAGTGAAATGAGTTAATGTAAGAATTACAGAGGTATGTCTGTTGAGTGTAGCGCGGAAATTGTATGGTAAGATCGTAGAATGCTTGGGGAGTAGGGTGGATCGATTTTATTTTTTTTCGATTTCCATATTCTAATAGAGACAAAACCTTGCGCATGCATGAGAAAATAGCCTCTGCAAAATCTTAGCTTAATAGGTAATCATCTTCTGCCCCCGGCAGAGCGATGAAAATCATATTTTAGTAGTCAAAAACGTATTTTAAACCCTAGCCTAGAGTCATAAAATTTTGCGTGTGTGTTATTTCATGCCTAAGCAACGATATAAATGCTATGGGAAATATATAAATGCATTATTTAAGACAAAGAGCCGATCTGAAAATATGTATATTATACATATTTTCAGATCGGCTCTTTGTCTTAAATAATGCATTTATATATTTCCCATAGCATTTATATCGTTGCTTAGGCATGAAATAACACACACGCAAAATTTTATGACTCTAGGCTAGGGTTTAAAAATACGTTTTTGACTACTAAAATATGATTTTCATCGCTCTGCCGGAGGCAGAAGATGATTACCTATTAAGCTAAGATTTTGCAGAGGCTATTTTCTCATGCATGCGCAAGTTTTTGTCTCTATTAGAATATGGAAATCGAAAAAAATGTAAAATCGATCCACCCTATTGGGGAGTGAGGAGCAAGGAGGGTTCCGAGGTGGAAGAGGCTGTGTAGATCAAGTGAGTGAGATAAGTGATTGAAAAGCATGTGAAAGAGATTGCAAGGTATACATGGCTTTTATGGATCTTCAAAAAGCGGTCGATAGAGTGAATAGCGAAACGTTGTGACAAGTCTTGAGTATATATGGGATTGGCGGTAGACTCATGAATGCAGTGAAGAGTTTCTATGGTGAAAGTAGTGCGTGCATGAGAGTAAATAAAGAACTAAATGATTCGTTTGATGTAAGTGTTGGTGTGCTGTTTAATCTGTTTATGGATGGAGTGATGCGTTACAGAGTTACAGGCCAACAAAGACCCGAATATCCACTCTGGCTAGACCACCAAAGAAAGAGAAAATAAAGAAAATATGAAAAACAAATGAAAATAAAGGATAGTGTGTAGTGGACAACTGGAGGAGCCTTCGGACGAGTACTCCCTTATCTAGGTAAATCCTATGCGAAGAACGCAATATAAATTACGATATGGTAAATTTTTCTTGGAAAAGAGGGGAAATCATTTTATTGCCATACACTTCCGTAGGAATTCTTAAATTGATTTATGCACCACCTGGAGGTGCCTCTAGGTCAGTGCTCCCTTATATAAATAATAATTCCAGTGCGAAAAATGTCAATAAAAACAGTTTAAAAGCAAGTATCTTGGCACAATAGCTTTGGCACGCAACGGAAAAATTATGACTTCTTGTACATAATAAATAAATACAAAATTCCTTAAAAAATGCGTGGTGTAAATTAGATTAAGTATGATAGTTTGGTGAAAGTGCGACTGCTAGAAAGAAGATTGAATCTGGTGCGTGATGGGAATAGGTGGAGCTTGTCGAATCTGTTGTATGCCGATGATGCTGTTATTTGTCTTGAATGATTGTGATATGCAAGAGGATAAGAGTTTTGTAACGGTGTGCGAGAGAAGATTGTTGAAAGTGAATGTGGGTAAGAGCAAGATATTGATTGTGGAGAGAAAACTGATAGACTGAGACTATCGCGTGATGGTGAATGGTGAAACACTAGAAGTGGTAGTCTTTTAAGAATCTGTGATGTGTATTGAACAAAACGGGTACGAGTGTGGGTGAAGTTAACAGTAGAGTGAATCAAGGACGAAAGGTGGCGGCTGCGCTGAAAACGGAGACTGAATCGAAATGCAACGAGATGTTTACATGGTATGTTAGTACTGAAACTTTTGTATGGGTGGGAAACATAAACATGGCATGAAAGGGAGGAGTCAAGAGTAAGAGTGGTTGAAATGGATAATCTGAGAAGTATGCGTGACGTGCGCCGGATTGATAGATTAAGAAATCGTGTGGTTGTGGAAAGAGGTGGTATTCAGAAATCAGTAAAAGTGAAAATTGAGGAAAGTGTGTTAAGGAAGTTTGGACATGTTGAGAGAATGGAAGATGACAGATGTGAAAGTGTCTAGGAGTGTTTGCGAAGGTAGAAGGAGGAGAGGACGCCCGAGAAGATGGATGTACATGGTGAGTGATTGCGAGAGAAAGGGTAATGGGTGATGCGCAAGAAGTGGCCGCAAGTTGAGTGGAATGGAGGAGGTCTGTTAAAAGGGTAAGTTCGGGACTGTCTTTTTTATTTTTGACAAGGCCCGAAAGCTCCACCACGCGTAGTGTATGAAGCGCCGCAGGTGTGGGAATTCGTCATGTTTCGGGGCGCTGGTAGGGTGGCCATTGTGAACACTTGAAAGAAAAGATGATGCACCTATGAAAATTTTGAATTCGGTGTAAATGTTTTTTTAAAACATTTACTGCAATACCTGACGCAATTTTATAACTAAATGATAAACGAAACAATGTTTTAATTTAGTTTATTTGATCAAATCCAATTTTTTCTTTGTTTTCTATAATTTTTTCTGTCATAAAAAAGAGGACTGTCAGGTTTAATACCGGACGTCTGGCCACACTAGGCACTGGTCCACCAGGACGCCTGTGTGAATGAATATGTACGCTTTACTTTTTCTGCCTTTTCTCCTTTTCACTAACTTCTGTACTTTACATCCGGGTTGTTTTCTTGCCTTCTCACCCTAAATCCTTGGAAATGGAATATAATATTATATATAAACTTTTAGTCATTTCGCGAAATGGCTGTTTCACTTGATCATTTCGCGAAATAACTAAAATCTTCAGCCATTACGCGAAATGGCTGAAATTCCACCTTGGTCATTTCGTGAAATGGCTAAAATGACTTTTGTCATGAATTCATAGAAATAACAAACATTACAATAAAATTGGAAGCCTTTATTTAACTAACTAAATCTGCTAAAACATACATACATCCACAGGTCTGTTCAAATAAGTGAGAAACGCTCTTCAAATACACATTTGAACACATGTGAATTTGAATTTTCAATATAGAGGTTTTCAAATACTAACCGGACCTTCAATGTTATTCCGATGTCGGCCATTGAAGGCCCGGTTAGGTCAACTGTATGCCCTTGACAATTGGTTAGGTTAAGTCGTGTTATTTTTGTTAAAACTAACGAAAATAACACAACTTAACCTAACCAATTGTCAAGGGCATAAGTTCATCTAATCGGGCATACAGTTGACCTAACGAGGCAAATGATCTTGTACGAAATGACCAAGATGGAATTTCAACCATTTCGCGTAATGGCTGAAGATTTTAGTCATTTCGAGAAATTACTAAAAGTTTCAACCATTACGCGAAATGGCTGATTACACACTTTGGCTGTAATATATATATATATATATATATATTAGTGGTGGTGGACCGGATATCCGCATCCGCATCATTTTTAACATCCGCATCCGCACTTCTGATTGAGGATGTTATGCAGATATTACCTTTAATAAATTATGCAATTTACAATTAAATTAGCTTATAAAGTAGCCTATAAGGCTCAGTCATGCACATTTCATGTAAAGTATTAATTATTAATGAACAAACAAATATATAAACCTCAAAATATAAATACGTGGTAACAGAGAAAATTGAATGAAACTTGTTTCATTGAATTTTCTGTGGCTGAAACTCTCGAGAAAGTTATTATTTTTATCATAATGAAAACATTAACATTAATATTAATTTTAATTCTTATGCATTGCCTGCCATAATAGTAATATCACGAATTTGAAAAATTGTCATATATTTATAATTCTATATTATATTGATAGATTAACTAAATATCCGCATCCGCAGATGTTTAAAAATTGACATCCGGTCCACCACTAACACACACACACACACACACACACACACACACACGAGTATATATGGATTCAGCTTCAAAGTTATGTAAATATAACATTTTATAACACTAACCAGACGTTAAAATTGGTTTGTAGTAGATAAGTGTGTCGACTAGGCTTAATGATATCAGTTTTGGTAAGTGATATATATATATATATATATATATATATATATATATATATTATATATATATATAATATATATAATGTAAACTTTTTCTGTAGCTTCCCGAGTTTTGGAAATTTTCATTGTTTGTATTTTCAATATGATGATGATGATGATGATGATTATAATTATTATTATTTTTTTAAAATAATAATGATAATAATAAGTATTATTATTATTATTATTTCCTAAAATAATAATGATAGTGTTAATATGTATTTCAGTTAAAAAGTCGTTAACATTTTGATTGTGTACACAATGTACTGTAAAAATTAGTTATTAAAACCTTGAAGTGAAAGTAAGTGAAAGCAATCAATGAATGGTTCCTATATAACATTGATTCTATAGTTTTTTTGGTGTGCCCCCCCCAAAGGTATTAGGTTCTCGGTTAGTGTTCATGCGGTCCCCCAATTTGAACCCAGTTCTGAAAGGAACCTTTCTTTAACCCGTTTTGACACGTAATACAGAACCAAATCGCCTGAAATCTTCATCTCTTATGGAAATTTGTTGATATGCCATGTTCATCTTTGTCATTGTTTTTAAACTAAGGTTTATGTAGGTGGATCATACACCAGACCTATAAAAAGAAACGAGAGGCTGATATTTTTTGTATTAAAGAGTATCCATTTTGGAGTACTATTAAAAATTTTAAATTACGGACCCATATTAGGAAGATATATATATACACACAGGGTGACTCCCCCCCCCCCCCCCCCCGGCTAAAGGTGTTCCGAAAAATTAATTTAATGCGCGCTATATTTGGGAACACATTTTTTTTATAGCTACAGCATTATCAAATTAGTTAAAAATAAATACAGTTCAAGTACGAGACACTGTAAATACTTCCAAACACACGATGTTAAACTCATTTCAAACCAAATGATAATGACCAACTTATAGTTTCGGAAAAAATTCGCCTACAAACATGGAATTTCTAAACGTCATTTTAAAGATTAATAATATTGGGTAAAATATTACGTTTATCCTTTCTGGGGAAACAGTAATAAAATTCCAAAAACAAAACCTATTCATTACTGCTTCGTAAGCGTTCGTAGTTCCGTGAGTAACACGTTTCCCTACATAAGCGAAGTGAATACGCTGAAGTCGGGCTATCGACTACCGATAGTGCTGGTAAAAATACTGGAATTAGCGTAATAGGCCGCGTTAGTTGGACTGAGCCTCGTCTCAGTTTCTGGTCCTTCTCACTTACTTTTTACATATTGGTAATGTTTTTTTTATTTTATGTTTCTAGACTAAATCTTTTCCTGAAACTGTACCTTTTAAAGGTCCTTTTAAGACCAGTTAAACAGCTTCCCTCACCCTTAAGAAAATAAGAATTAACATTAATTCAAACGTGTAACTAAACATTTCGAATACTTTCCACAAAATATTAAAAAAATAAAACCGGATAAAGCGGCGTTCTTTATCTTTTCAAATACCCAAACCATAGTACCTGTGCCAATGCTATATAACGGAATACGCGAGAAAACAGTTTTCCTCTTGACTGTATCCCTCCACCTCAATACAAACCTATATTGGCGTTAACCCTTTGATTATAACGGGTCCCCAACCGGAAACAACAACAACAACAACAACAACAACCTTCAGACCTACATTCTCTCTCGTCCATTTTAAGAAACGTAAAAACTATGTAGACACTTATTGTTAAAGATAAGCATCATAGCGGAAGAGACGCCAATATAAATATATAAAATTTATTTTAGACATCAATAACATTGGTTAATTTTAGTATGCATATCTACCTTTTCTTTTTTCTAAATCTATATTGGGTACATATGTCCATTGGATGGACAACACTAAAACATCGACACTTAAAAAAAAAAAAAAAAAAAAAAAAACCGACCTGACCTGACCTAACCTAACTTAATCAAACTCACAATATGTCCACAGAATGTCAAGCGATTAGGTGTCGTAATCGCGATATAAGACACCAAAATCCCAAAACTGTATAGTTTTAGCTCGGATATAAGTAATAACAATTTTTAAATAATGTTATGACTTCAACTCGGCACTGAAAGAGTAAACATTTCCCAGAAATGGATTATCCTTAATACTAAAAATATCAACTTTTCTTTTTTTTTTTTGGAAGACACTATGTACGATTCCTTCTTTATAAACCTACGTTCAATTTAGACAAAGTGTGAACTGTGACCGGAAAATGGACATTGTTTAGAGTCGAAACATTATAAACAAATTTATAATTCAGATAAGTATAATGTTGAAACTGTACAGCAATTCTATTAAAAAAAAATAAACATGGAAATACTGAACAATGAAATTAACTTAAAACTTAGGAAGCTAGAAGAGATTCTCTCTCTCTCTCTCTCTCTCTCTCTCTCTCTCTCTTTGTAGTAGTAGGAGGCAAAGGTACTGCTGTACATTATCCGCATGATCTAAAATCTAGTGTAAAATGTGTGTGAAATTCGTAATAAAATGGTATTAGAAAATAGTGAAGTAATTACGAGCAATTTTCCTTCTCATTCAACTCGGTTTGGAAAACTCTTTTTGACTATTTGGACATTATTTGTAGGGGAAAGAATGTGGAACGGGGGTCTTTCTTCCCCCAAATCCCTCCGATTGAGACCGAATGAAGGAGGGATAAGGAATCATGGGTGGAGTGGTGGTCCTGCATGGGCGTATGGGCGTACGAGTTTGAGACGAGGGCGTAAGAAGAGGGCGGAGGACGTAGTCAGACGAAAAGAAATAAATTAAACTAATTTAAACCAGGTTCTGAGTTCTTCAGGAACGCGATCGCGGATGAGCATTTGAATGGACTCTTTGCATGCACGGGATACTGCAATCGAATACTTAAGCATAATTCATTTATGAGTAAGCGAATCTATATAAATATATACGAAAATGTTCTTTTTATTATTATTCTCTGTAGCCATTTCTGAAAAATTTCATTTTTCATCATAAAATTTTTTGCCTCATTCAGTAAACGCCTGAATTATGACAAATATATGTCATAAGAATGTCTTTCCTGCACGTAGCCATATATATTAATATATATATATATATAATATATATATATTATATATAATATATTATATGTGAGAGGGAGCTATTTGAGTTACAGACCTTTATACATATAAAACTATCTTTTTCCATCAGTTGAAATTCGAAATTTTAATAAATCAGAAAATATGATCTCTTATTTAAAAACCTCTTTAAAAAAAAAAGGAATATATATATATAATATATATAAAAAAAAAAAATCTTCCGAATTTTTCCAATTATTCACGACCGAATCAAAGTCTGTGAAACAAGAACGCAAAAGCATTTAACTCAGACAAAACTACTGTGATAAGAAAACGGACAAAATTTGTGACTTTATGCGGTATTTACGAACTTCAGGTGTTTGAAGCCAAAGAAAATTTGTAAATAAAGTTTATTAGTCATTTGGCAGGGGAGACTAAACTTTATTTACGTTTTTCTTATTCTTATTTTTTTTTTTTCCAAAGGTCCACGATATAGCTACATTGAAAAATATAATACACAAAAATTAAAGCCTTTTTTTTTATATATATATATATATATAATATATATATTATATATATATATATTGAGAAATAGATTTTATTACATATGTACATCTGTTCCCTTAATTAGAAGATTAATGGACAGGTTTATTTGACATTTTATTGATGATAATTAGATACAAAGGAAAATTATAATATATATATATATATATATATATATATATATATATATATGAGTGGGTGTACCAATATAGTTCATCATAAAGAATTTCGTAACATAAAATAATAGTCAATTCCAAAATTTTCTCCGAATTTTGACCCTTTAAAAAAATGTTAGAAGGAATTAATGTCTTTTAATCTATACCCTCCCTTCAGTGGTCCACAGGTGCCCATTTAGGGCATGACAGGGTATTGAAAAACGTTTTATATATATATATACACACACTATATATATATGTGTGTGTGTGTTCTGTATAAACAAATTTGGTAATTCAGTAGACTTCGTTAACACAATTTAATCCTTTTGTTTTGGACGGACTCGTGTGTGTAGGGTTTCATTGGGGAAGAGTCCAGCCATAAATGGATTAAAATGTAAGTTTACATCACTCTTAGCCTTTCCTTGGACCTCGACATTCAATTAAAGCGTTCGTTCGAATCACACACACCCTCTCAATAAGGGCCGGGCCTGCATGGCCTTGGTCAAGGGGGATCCTTCAAGGGTACGTCAAAGATAATATATATATATATATATATATATATATATATATATATATATATATATATATATGAGAGAGAGAGAGAGAGAGATCATTGGGTCATGTAAGTTGACTAAAACCTCAAAATGAATTCTAAATTATGAATAATAAATTGAACTTCCTATTAATGTCTTTTTTTTTATTCTTTTACTTCAAAATTCAGTTATTGGAGTCGTTTGGGACTTATTCGAAAACAGAGTTACAATTCTTAGAGATTCTTCCTTTGCATTTCCTCTTTTGTTCCTCAGAATACAGGAATCTGTACCATAACTTTGTTTTATATATATATATATTATATATATATATATATATATATATAATTATTTCAGTATTTTTATGAAGACAACAAATTTTTTTTTTATCATAACGTACTTGTTTTCTCTGAAAAATGTAATGTATAAGATCCTGTAATACAGTAACATGAAATTAACAGACTCGAACTGTATTATAAGCTTATAGGTTTGTTATTATATTTCGGCTTTATTTCTGTTTACAGAGCGTTATTGTCATAATACATACCTACCAATTTCGAATCTGTAATAGCGTCATAGAAATTATGCCCCGCCCATTTATAAAAATAAAAATAATAATAATAACAACAACAACAAAAAACCTGACTTAATATACTTGCCTAACGATAAAAACGTTGTAGGACCCAAACTTGCATTGTTGCCTTGTGGGACTCGGCTACATGTTGCACCTTGTGAGATTATTGGCCTCATGGATTTAGCCTTATCTCTCGCAAACACTTTTGTCCAGGTGTTCTCTCAATGTTGCAAAGAAATTGGAGATTCCCAAGTAAGGCTCTGACAAACAATCTGAAATTTTAATTGGAACTTACTCCTAAAAAAGACTTTTCCACTCATTCGATTGATTAGAGATTTTTTCTAAAGTTTTTAGTTAATTTTTTCTTGTATTATCAAATATGTTTAATGAGTGTGTGTATATATTTATACTTTTTTATCTGAAGGATATCATTAGTCTTGATAATGAGTGTATCACCCTAATTTATAATGTTAATGTTAATAAATTTTTTAACGATATGGGAGTAAGGTGGTTAGCTCAGACTTTAGTTATTACAAAGTGGGTTGAGCCGCGTAATTATATTTAAGTATGAAAAGAAATTATAATGTTTAACATTCGTTTTCTTCATGTACGAGCGACACTTTTTATGGATCTGCAAAACAAGTTTTTGCCATTATTTATTATTTGAAGATTTTAATCACATTTTTGTAACGCCATAAGAAACATCAACAAATAAAGTATACTTTAGTACTAACAGTGTTTAGAATGGACGTTCTATAGATAGATCTATATTAGCCATTACAGCCTTTTCTCCGTATGGCATCAGCGCCATCTATATTTGTTTGGACACGGCCCTATATAAGGCTAGGCCTAGCCTTAAGCCTATACCTTGTTAACAGGTCTAGAAACGAATTTTCCTTCATCTTTCTTGGCGCAATTTTGTTTGTCTTTAATTCTCTGAGTATTTTCCTTTCAGAAAATATAAAAACTTAAGAAGGCGGAGTGACCATTAGAGATTATTTACCGCAAAGATGGAATCCGGGTGGTTACACAGTACCTTTTTGGGATAGCCTAGGGCCGAGGGTGGAGTTAAGGGAAGACGCTTTTTGTTCGAGTGTGTTTTATATAGAAGGATTTGCGACAAATAAGGTCAGCGTTAGATACCATTTTATATTCTACGATGAGATGAGCCTATGAGGGAAAACTAGTAATTTATTTTAGTACCAGACTAAGAGGTGCCGAAGAAAGAGTCCTTTTATCCATATTGAATTTTTTTTAGTTCATTGACTAAGTTGTTGGTGACTAGTTGGTTGTTGTAGTGGTATTGATTGGTGATGAACACTGAGAAATTATTGTGTTTATAGGTCAATTTATTAAGAATATTGTTAATTTTATGAAAGTGTATAAATGCAAAAAAGAAAAAAACAAATCATTCTGAGTGATTAAGAAAAGTCGCACTGTAAATCTTGTATCATAAATGTATAATTTATCTTTGATATCTCTCAATAACTACATTCGTTCATTATATAAGATGGGTATAAGGTAGAGACATATACCATCCTCGTCATTTTGAAGGGTAACACTAGGTCTCTAAGAGTGGGGGTGGTACCTTATTCCCGCTGGTGATCGACCCCTTTGAATCTTTCTGCGTGTACATATTTGATTCGAATGTTTTCTGTCCCGAATTCAAGCACTTTGCCCACCCCATACAAATTAGAAATGGGTGCTTAGATAATGTATGTATATGGTTTATTTATATTCGCACAAAGATAATCATATTTTAAATTACAGCCTATTTATTCGCAGTACTGTACTTGAATATGGAACATCGCTTCATACGTTTAAAAATTAGCTTAATCTATGGTGATAATTAGGTATAAATTTTACTTCGAAATTATAAGCGATTATTGAAATTATTGAATAAGTACAAAGTGAATGAAAATGAATATCTAATTGAAAAGTTATTGTATTAAAGTTTAGTGTCTTAATTACTGTATGGAAAATTTTTGTAATATGTGAAAACAAATTATACAACTGTATATACTCGTATAAACATTACGAATAATTTTTGACAATATAATACACATGATATCTGTTCAACATAATATATTATGAAGTTAATTCTTATAATTTAAAGGTAAGTCCTCTCTCTCTCTCTCTCATATATATATATATATACACATATTTTTATTTTTTTTCCTAAAAGAAGCCGGATAAATAAATTTTCCCTGTTTTTACAAAGTCTACGGGAATTGTCTACCTATTTTCATTTTTTAAAATGGTCAAGTGAGAAGTAGAAATTAAAAAGAAAATTGGCTAAATTCTCTTACTGAATAATTTACTTTTGAAAATGCGAGTAAAACCGATGGAACAACGTTATTGAAAGGATCTTGTTGCTTTGTGCGGAGGTAATGAGGCCCATAACTTTGAATCATTGAGAAATCTCCCGTTATACAAACGCTCGTGCGGATAGCGTAACGCACGATGTGGTGTTATGTATGCGTGTTTTGCTATACTGCCGCGGAAGGGTCTCGATTGAACGAGATCCCGAGATATTATGCGTAGAAGACTTCTTGCCGAGTCTCGCACGATGTTAATGCCGAACTTTATTTCTAGTTGTATAATCATTTAATCTGATGCGACCTTAATCCAAGCTGAACCTTAACCCTGCCCTCCGTATACCCATGTTTTATTATCAGTTTCATAACCTTACCATGCTAACATTCGTTCATCACCTCAGTCGAATGTAGCGGCTGTGGCTTAGATTGTTTTTTTTTTTTTTTATTTGAACATCATTTCGTTTGTTTTTTTCCTTTGGTAACAAAGTAGTTCTGTTTCGGTAAATACTCGTATATGGACTATCGGAGTAGTTTTGAGGTTTTTTTTTTTTCTCTTGTATGGTAAAAAATCGAAGTAACTATAGTTTAAATTAACATTTGTATTTAGGGAATGTAAATCAATTTTTTTTGTGAAGATTATTAGTACACAAATTAACGCGCGCGCGCACACACACACACACACACAATATATATATATTCGAGAAAAATAAACCAGGAAACACTTGAAATAGGAACCTTGTAACTAGGGCATGGTTCTGATTAATAAGTTAAATAATTAATCATTGTTTCTAATTTAATCATTAATTAATCAAAAAATATTTTTAGAAAATGATGGGAAATTATTAATTTTCCTCATAATTTCAGTATCATTTTACCTTAAATTTTGTAATGTATCATTCGAATTTGGCACCTTTTTGCACGTATAAAGTGTCTGATCCGCCCATGCCTGATTTCTTGAACTAAAGCAAACTAAATGTTTGAGCAAAATGTTTTCTTCGATCTTATCTCACGCAACGGAAACAATAAAGCTCGTTCTTACTTTTTCAGAAGTATTTAATTGTTAATAATTTTAATCAGTTATCATTGATTAATTAGAAAATGTCATCATTCATCACTTTTTCCTAAAAATGATTAATTACCATGCCCTTCTTATAACAAATTATAAAATTGTCCTTCACATTGAAAGTGAGCGAGTGAAAAATTCTTACTTCAACAACAACTGTTGTACTTGAAAATAAGTTTGGAAACTTTTTTACACGTTTGTAAACGAGCTAGCATCGATTAGATAGGCTGTAGACATTTGGGCTTGTCGTGACTAGGCCGGACATTTTTCTGCGTTTCATTCATCTATTCTCTTTAGCCATTTCTTAAGCAATTGTTAGCCATGAAACTGCACTTAACCCTCTAACTGATCAGCACCAACAGCCGCAGTACGAGGTGTTTATACAGTATAGAAGAAATGTCTTTCCGAGGGTATCCATCGCAATTTCCAACCTCAACCTGTATTTAAGCGTTGTTAATAACTTTTAGTATAAAAAAACTGACTTTATGGTGAATTATGATGTAATCATCGTACGTTCGGAATACCAACAATGGAGATGCATTATTTAAGATTTGAACTTAAAATTTCCTGTACAAAAGATTCTACAGTTTCATAATCAACCCGAAATACTTTTTAAAAGTATTAAGTACTCTTAACTATATACAACTATTATATATATTAGTTATTCTCATATTTTCAGTACGAAAGCAGCTCTTCCATAGTTTTTAACTAATTGTAAAGAGATTATGTCCTATATACATACTGTATATGTTTTGCCGCGAAAGAATTCTAATTGTAATGATTGTGGTGTGTGGCTGGCAAACTTCATCGTGACAAAGGTAATTTAGTTTTGTAAAATACTGTAAATGCTTTTCTATTGACAGTATTATTACGCTTATATAAGAATAATATTTTTCTACGAAATTACATCAAAACATTTCAAGCAGACATGACACTTTGACTTTCGTGTGTTGTGAATGGTTGAAGAGAAAATAAGTCCTATAAATCTTTTTTCTCATTGGCCAAGACATAGACTAATGCACTATAAGATGATTTTGGCATTGTGCCTGCGCTTAGTCTACTTGAATAATTTGAATTAATAAAGGCTATGGGAATATGGCTATGCAGAGATTCTTGAGCCATACCTGGCGAGAAACGAAAGTATAAAATTGCATAAAATGTTCATTAGCATTTAGCTCAGAAATTTAACAAATTGTTCTTTTAATTACCGAAAAAAAATGGTGATTGTTTTTTTATTTTATTTATTTATTTTAGCTAGTGGAACGGCAATATTTTTAACTCGTGACTCAGTGCAACATTCTAAAGATGGGGAAAATTTTTAGATTGCAGTTTTACTCGGTTGTCTTCCCTTAGCGTAGCTGTAGATTCCTGATAAAGACTTATTGTAATATTATGGCTGGTATTCATGTAGCAAAGTTGAGCCAAATTGCAAGAGTGTGCGGTCTTCATTGATAATATTTCCATGAAATGAAAGTTTTCGTTAATTAATGGATAGATTTTTCTTTGTAGACTCGGGTGAAATTGGTTTAGGAAGCCGAAGACAATATTTTACAATGAAAGAGCAAAGTACAGATTTTTTTTTTTTATTCAGCATTTTGCTAAATTCACTTATTGGTACTGAATGCTTGGCTCAGCTCACTGGTAGAGCATCGAACTTGCAATGCGGTGGTCCAAAGATCGAAACCCGTGGACAGCGTGAATTTCTGGGCAAGGGTCTTAAACAAATTGCATATATATATATATATATATATATATATATATATATATATATATATACTGTATGAGTACATGGTCTAAACGGCGGGTTCAATACTATGGGGTAAGGGAGGAAGGAGTTCATGCAGCTTTTCACTTAGGAATAAGTAATTGGCTGAGGCTGTTTGTTTGCCGTAACCTCGGAGAGCGAACAGCTTATAAGGATTGGCATTCAATGTTTATTACCGAGTAAAGTAAATTATGCTTGAAATGAAAGTTCAAATATTTAGAATCATAGTGTTTACCAAAAATGAGTATTCCAAACTGTAGCTAAAATAATCACTTCATGGCATCCTTTTTTCAATGCATAAATAAAAAGGTTTTGTAAAAGGCATTGAGAGCTTAACGTTTACTCGAGACCATAAGGACGCTTAGAATTTTTATTGTAACGCCACATTTACTGCAACCAGGGGCGTTACGTGTAAGCTCAAAATCTGATATAGCCGCATTCTCTTTTCCATTGTTAATTTTTCTCCTACTGTCCTTTCTTACAATATCGAAAAGTGTATGAAATTTGAGTGAGGCTTGGAGGCATTGATGAACAAGGCAGACTTTCTTAACATTCTTCCTTCTTTATTCTTTTCTTTATAGAATGGGGTGGAAAGAAGCAGGAGGAAGGAGGAAGCAGGAAGCAGGAGCCAAAGTAGGAAGAGGCGGGAAGGAGGATCAGGAGGTGATAGGAAAGATGAGGAAAAAGACAACAGCAGCAGCAAAGGAGGAAAAGGGAGGTACGCCCCCCCCACCCTCATCCCGAGTCTGCCTCGGACCTAGTTTTCTACGATAGAATTTCGTTGACGAGACATTCTGTCGACAAGTGTATGTGGGTTAGGTTAGGTTTTGCTAGGTTAGGTCAGGTTTAGTTAAATTAATAACAGTGAATCGATAAAATGTCGAACTGATAAAATGGGTAGAGGCTCCTTTGTTTTTAGGATTTATCTTTGAAAACTTCTTTGTTTGATGGTGACCTTGCGGGTACTCTCTTTCTCTCTTTTTCTTTCTCTTTCTTTCTCTTTCTTTCTCTTTCTTTTCTCTTTTTCTTTCTCTTTCTTTCTCTCTCTCTTTCTCTCTTTTTCTCTTTCTCTCTTTTTCTCTTTCTCTCTCTCTTTCTCTTTTTCTCTTTTTCTCTTTTTCTCTCTTTTTCTCTCTCTTTCTTTCTCTCTCTTTCTATCTTTTTCTCTTTCTTTCTCTCTTTCTCTCTCTTTCTTTCTCTCTCTTTCTTTCTTTCTCTCTTTCTTTCTTTCTCTCTCTTCTTTCTCTCTCTTTCTTTCTCTCTTTCTTTCTTTCTCTCTCTTTCTTTCTTTCTCTCTCTCTTTCTTTCTCTCTCTTTCTTTCTTTCTCTCTCTTTCTTTCTTTCTCTCTCTCTTTCTTTCTCTCTCTTTCTTTCTCTCTCTCTCTTTCTTTCTCTCTCTTTCTTTCTTTCTCTCTCTTTCTTTCTCTCTCTTTCTTTCTCTCTCTTTCTTTCTCTCTTTTTCTTTCTCTCTCTTTCTTTCTCTCTCTTTCTTTCTCTCTTTTTCTTTCTCTCTCTTTCTTTCTCTCTCTTTCTCTCTTTTTCTTTCTCTCTCTTTCTTTCTCTCTCTTTCTTTCTCTTTTTCTTTCTCTCTCTTTCTTTCTCTCTCTTTCTTTCTCTCTCTTTCTCTCTCTTTCTTTCTCTCTTTTTCTTTCTCTCTCTTTCTTTCTCTCTCTTTCTTTCTTTCTCTCTCTTTCTTTCTCTCTCTTTCTCTTTTTCTTTCTTTCTCTTTCTCTCTCTTTCTTTCTCTCTCTTTCTTTCTCTCTCTTTCTTTCTCTCTTTTTCTTTCTTTCTCTCTCTTTCTTTCTCTCTTTTTCTTTCTTTCTCTCTCTTTCTTTCTCTTTTTCTTTCTTTCTCTCTCTTTCTTTCTCTCTCTCTCTTTCTTTCTCTCTCTTTCTTTATCTCTCTTTCTTTATCTCTTTTTCTTTCTCTCTCTTTCTTTCTTTCTCTCTCTTTCTTTCTCTCTCTTTCTTTCTCTCTTTTTCTTTCTTTCTCTCTCTTTCTTTCTCTCTCTTTCTTTCTCTCTTTTTCTTTCTCTCTCTTTCTTTCTCTCTCTTTCTTTCTCTCTTTTTCTTTCTCTCTCTTTCTTTCTCTCTCTTTCTTTCTCTCTTTTTCTTTCTCTCTCTCTCTTTCTTTCTCTCTCTTTCTTTCTCTCTCTTTCTTTCTCTCTCTTTCTTTCTCTCTTTTTCTTTCTCTTTTTCTTTCTCTCTTTTTCTTTCTCTTTTTCTTTCTTTCTCTCTTTCTTTCTCTCTTTTTCTTTCTTTCTCTCTTTTTCTTTCTTTCTCTCTCTTTCTTTCTCTCTCTTTCTTTCTCTCTTTTTCTTTCTCTCTCTTTCTTTCTCTCTCTTTCTCTTCTTTCTCTCTCTTTCTTTCTCTCTTTTTCTTTCTCTCTCTTTCTTTCTCTCTTTTTCTTTCTCTCTCTTTCTTTCTCTCTCTTTCTTTCTCTCTTTTTCTTTCTCTCTCTTTCTCTCTCTTTCTTTCTCTCTTTTTCTTTCTCTCTCTTTCTCTCTTTCTTTCTCTCTCTTTCTTTCTTCTTTCTCTCTCTTTCTTTCTCTCTTTTTCTTTCTCTCTCTTCTCTCTCTTTCTTTCTCTCTCTTTCTTTCTCTCTCTTTCTCTCTTTCTTTCTCTCTCTTTCTTTCTTTCTCTCTCTTTCTTTCTCTCTCTTTCTCTTTTTCTTTCTCTTTCTTTCTCTCTCTTTCTTTCTCTCTCTTTCTTTCTCTCTTTTTCTTTCTTTCTCTCTTTTTCTTTCTTTCTCTCTCTTTCTCTCTTTTTCTTTCTTTCTCTCTCTTTCTTTCTCTCTTTTTCTTTCTCTCTCTTTCTTTCTCTCTCTTTCTTTATCTCTTTTTCTTTCTCTCTCTTTCTTTCTTTCTCTCTTTCTTTCTTTCTCTCTTTCTTTCTCTCTCTTTCTTTCTCTCTCTTTTTCTTTCTTTCTCTCTCTTTCTCTCTTTTTCTTTCTCTCTCTTTCTTTCTCTCTTTTTCTTTCTCTCTTTTTCTTTCTCTCTCTTTCTTTCTCTCTCTTTCTTTCTCTCTTTTTCTTTCTCTCTCTCTCTTTCTTTCTCTCTCTTTCTTTCTCTCTTTTTCTTTCTCTCTCTCTCTTTCTTTCTCTCTCTTTCTTTCTCTTTCTTTCTCTCTTTTTCTTTCTCTCTCTCTCTTTCTTTCTCTCTTTCTTTCTCTCTCTTTCTTTCTCTCTTTTTCTTTCTCTTTTTCTTTCTTTCTCTCTTTTTCTTTCTTTCTCTCTTTTTCTTTCTTTCTTTTTCTTTCTTTCTCTCTTTCTTTCTCTCTTTTTCTTTCTTTCTCTCTTTCTTTCTCTCTTTTTCTTTCTTTCTCTCTTTTCTTTCTTTCTCTCTCTTTCTTTCTCTCTTTTTCTTTTTTCTCTCTTCCTCCTCCTTTCTCTCTCGCTTTTTCTTTTTCTCTCTTCCTTTCTCTCTTTCTCTCTTTCTCTCTTCCTCTCTTCCTTTCTCTCTCGCTTTTTCTCAGATGAAATGTACGGCATGACTGAATCTTTTTTTAAAATTGGTTATAAAAAACTAAGGAAGCTGCTTCAGTTCTTCAGTTTTCTGTGGACACAATCATAACCTCGTCTCTTGTTAATATGATCGTGTACCCTGACTGTCGATGAAAGTCCAATTTTAATTTTTCATAATCTCAATTTTAAAAGTCAAGTTTAGAACTAAATATTTGAATTACACATGTTAAAGTCCATTAAAACAATTCTACATTTCGGTTGATGCTTTCATGAAGTTAGTTCATGCACATTGTTCAGTTTTAAGACTTTGAAGAGTACGTGGTAATGCATTTCTAGCCGTCATAGAAAGTTCAATAACATTTTATCACACTTTACGATATTTTTTGTCAATTATCTATATTGTAAACTAAAAAGCGAGAATTATTGCATGGGTCATTGAAAACGTTCTATAATATCAACACGTACTTTTTTTTTAACAATTACCGAGCTAAACATCCATTCAAATTCTGAAAACGTATAAATAACGGAATGTTTACAAAAACGTGCTATATTTAAAACGCGTGTTTACGTCCAAGCAATGAACGTTAACTACATTTTTTTTCTACGAGAATATAAACAAAATAACGAGGGGAAGTTGATGCAAAATCAAAATATACACGGAGTGTCATAAGAATAAGGGAACGTGACACTCACGCGAAAATCGCGCGCGTAAATTTGGCTTAAATTATAGAGGGATTCCCAAGTCCCCTCTGACCAAAGGGAAATGAGAAGGCTGCAGAACGAGGCAACGCAAATGATCCTGATGCAGACACTTCATAATTGAGGGGAAGAAAGACGCATTTCTTCAGAGAGATCAAATAGCACTTCTGAGAAAAGGTGGCCCAATGCCAGGAAGCGTGGCACTCAGTGGCACTTATGAGAATGTGCTGCCCAATCACAGGATAGGCACCGCGACGTCTTGCGTTCATTGACGTGAAAGGGAAGGAAAAAAAATTGAGTGGGAGAGGGAGAAAGGAAGAAGGAAGAGACGATTTAGATAAAAAAACAGGAATAACAAGCAAAAAGGAAAATCATAAGTAAATTTACAAATGAAACACACACACACACAACTTGCATCCCGAACGGAATTTTCTGTCACGCTTCTGATGTTTAAAAAAGCAGCTTTTGAGGTTGGAGTGCCACGAGTGCTACGGAGATGTCACTCCTTATCTACTTTATTTATTCGAGAATGTTTATCTAAATTCATTCAGTGAAGAATTTCACTCGGCAGAATTCGGTCCTCGTATACTCGTCTGCCATGAATGGATACGTCTCAGAATTCACGCAGGAGATATATTGGGTTATTGGCACCAAATGGCACTAAAAAAAAGAAAAGAGGCATCAAATTTCAGTGTAATTTGATATATATACTTGTGTATAAGCTGCATCGTGTATTTTCAACTAAAATGTTAGCTACGCATGTAGAGAAGTGTTAATATGTAGCATGAACACATAGAAAGTTATATAATATAATATTATATATATATATATATATATATATATATATATAATATATATATATATATATATAATATATATATATATATATATTATATCAAACTACGGACTAAAAAATAGAATACCAGCTCAAAAGCGTTCATGACCTTGATAACACTTTAACTTGCACACTTTTATGAGGAATAGCGAGTATCTGTGACGTCATTATGGTAAAAAGTCACCTCTGTGCTCTAGTTTTTAAAAAAACATTAAAATGTAGCAAAAACCTTATTAAATAGTGAAAAGTTAATTCAAAGCGATATACCAAAATATTCGAATATCTTGTCAGGTGTTACAAAAGATAGAATTCATTATGTTTATTGAGTACTGCCAATATATTAAACCTTTATCAAAGACTTTTTAAACTCTGCGTCTTAGTATTTAGTTGGTCCACTCATAGCCCTGATTGGCATCCAGTCGACAAGCCTCTCGCATTCTTCTGTACTTATCGATTGGCAAGTTGTCATTAAACCCCTCTACAGTTCACTAAATGTTCCTGTTTACGCTTTTGGACCTTCTGCTTAGCAGTATTCCAAAGATTTGCTATTGGATTAAGATCTGGAGAATTAGCTGGTCATGGTAGTACTTCAATATCATGAGCATCAAACCACAGATGTTGCACGAGCCGCATCTGTTGAGCCATGTTATGTTGAAAAATAAATGGTTCGTCTCCATGCAGCTGTTCCGCAGACTCCAGCATGAAGTATTCTAAGTTCCGTTTACAAATGCGAGTGACCCTACACCATTTGCATTCATGCAACCCCACACTAACACACGCGCCGTAAATTTGACCGATCGCTTTTGGCAGCTTTCATGATACATTTCGGACTTTATTCGCCAAACTCGCGGACTCCTGTCACCAGATGACAAACAAAATTTTGATTCGTCTGAAAAAAACACTTTTGCCCACTCGTTTGCAATCCATGCAACTCTTTCTTTGCACTAAGATAGTCGTCTTCTCTTTTGCTTCCCATTTAACAGCGGCTTAATTTTCGGTTTTCGTGACCGAAATCTCGTTTCATAAAGGCGGCGAGTGTGTTAGTGTCAGGGTTGTAACCCCCATAGTTTTATTTTTTAAAAATACTCAGGTTTTATTGGGCGAAAGTGGGTTTATTGGTCTCTTAAATACTTGAAGCCTGTTATGCTTAGATAACATTTATTTTCATTTTCAAAAAGATTTTAGTTATTTTCATCTGTAATTTTCTCAGATACAGTACATACCATTTTATATGTAAAACAGTTTAAAAAATGAATAGATTATCATGTTACTGGTAGTTGCGAATTGATGGGTCATTTTCTTCATATCGAATATACTTGTTGCTATCCGCTTTTTTATTTCATGGGTGAATAGCTACACCTAGATTTACAGTACACTTTTGGCAAAGATGTAAGAACCCAGTATAAAAAACAAAAATTCTTATTTCATGAATGAATACACTTAGATTTATTATACTATACTGTTGGCGGATAAAAAATAAATTTTGCAGAAAAAATCTCATTTTTTACTTCCATATTTCCATCACTTTAGTGGGCTACAAATTCATATTTGAGTACGAACTCAGTCTCTTTCCTATAAGAAACAACAACTGAATAATGCTGAATCATATTCACTATTCAAATTGGATCATAATTTTTGAATTGTAAGAAAAAAACACCCGAAAAAACCCCCGGCCCTGGCGGGTAAGTGGGTAACCTACCCGGGTATCTACCTAGTACAACCCTGGTTAGTGTGGGGTCACTTGCATTCGTAAATAGAACTGTCAATAGTCACGTTTATCAAGAAATCTTAGAATACTTCATGCTGGAGTCTGCGGAACAGCTCTATCGAGACGAACCATTTATTTTTTAACATGACTTGGCTCCAGCAGATGCGGCTCGTGCGACATCTGCGTGGTTTGATGTTCATAATATTGAAGTACTACTATAGCCAGTTAATTCTCCCGGTCTTTTTGAGGTGATTGAGGACAACCTGGCGGCCATCGATAACTGCGGAAGAACGCAATCGTCGATTGGATTCCACGTCGATTGGATGCCGTAATCAGGGCTAAGGATGGACCAACTAAATACTAAGACGCAGAGTTAGAAGGTCTTTGATAAGGTTTAATATATTGGCAGTACTCAATAAACATAATGAATTCTATCTTTTGTAATACCTGACAAGATATTCTAATATTTTGGTATGTCGCTATGTATTAACTTTTCATTTTTAATAAAGTTTTGCTATATTTTAACTTTTTTCAAAACTAACGCACAGAGGTGTCTTTTATTATAATGACGTCACAGATATTTGATAGCTATTCCTCATAAAGGTGTATAAGTTAAAAGTATTATCAAGGTCATGAGCGCATTTGAGGCAGTGTTCTATTTTTTGATCCGGAGTTGTGTATATATATATTTATATATATATTTATATATATATATATATATATATATATATATATATATATATATATATATATGCTAGCGGCAATAAGCGAAATCCGGCGCTAAGCTTAATGCCTAGGCAATAAGCCGAAAGCTAAAAATGCGTATGATCATAACTTTAATGCTTATTTATATACCTATAATAATAAACATAACCTAAACAGTGAAAATGACCATTGTAACTAATGCTCTATGTATTATTAGCCTTTAGCTTATTGCCTAGGCATTATCTCAATGCCTGATTTAGCTTATTGCCGCTGACATATACTATATGCAGTTACCCAATTTGCAGTTGTTATAAAAACAAATGAAAATATTTACCGAAGCATATAAAAATATTTGCTAAGCTTCATTAAATAATGAAGATGATGATTATATATTACTGACGTGTAAATAACAACAAATTATTATTATTATTATTATTATTAGTTGAAATTTTTACTATTTACGAGCTTGTAACAAAATTTCTGTTTAAAGAATCGGAAAATTCAAAGAACAAATTATGAATGAATTTTTTTTTTATTTTTCACAATAAGAAGAAAAAAAAAGTTTTTAA
>JAJOZX010001541.1:600000-795000 GCA_023014485.1 Bathynomus jamesi | reverse complement strand
ATTTGGTATATGATGCCAAAGGGTATCTTCTTTCTTTATTTGTGTGATAGTAAATTCCACATTGGATATATATATATATATATATATATATATATATATTTGTTGATGCATTAAATTTCAATTTAATTCCAATTTTTGAAATAACTTGATTTGAAACGTAAAATAAATTAAATTCGAATGAAGTCCTTTAATCGTCTTTTGTTTTATAAAAAAGAAGCGAATGTTTATTACCTTCGAGTAACAATGATTTGACGCTCTGAATTAAATCCCCACAATGTGATTGGTTCGCGCACGATACATATGTACAGATTTAAATTCCACTCCACCACTTAATTAAATACTTCTTCGATTACATATATATATATATATATATATATATATATATATATATATATATATATATATATATATATGCGAGAAAAGAGAGAGAGATTGTATGAAATTTCATAATCTCATTTAGAAATTTCTTTATACGAGACATATATATATATATATATATATATATATATATATATATATATATATATATATATATATATATATATATATAATAACACTCATACTCGATCCGCGAATGGTGTTAATTTATTTTTGAAACGTATCATATTTGGGTAGTTGGAATTAATGGTTTCTTTCTTATAGCTGTAATTAATGTATGGTTCAACCTAATTTGGTTCCGCAAGAATTCCTTAAATAAAAAAAGAAAAGAAGAATAAATAATACCAAAAAAAAAGAACCCTACGCACGTTCTATTAAATATAATTGCAATAAAATTCTTAATTTTATCTTTCGAGCCTTATAAAGCAGTAGAGTTGGCAAAAATGGATGGTACCCTCGCTGGCTGTGAGCGTTTTTTTTTTTTCTTTTTTTTTTTTAACTTTTGTTAAATTTGTAATTCATTTTTTCTTTAAGGGGGATGGGGGAGGGGGTTTATCAAGATTAATATTTTTTATACTTTAATTTTTATAATGAGAATGTTTTATTCAGTTTTTTATTATTTTTTATTATTTTATTTATTTACTTATTTATTTTTGTTAAGATTCGCCTTAAGGGAACCCTTTTTGGAGCGTTCGAGTTTTGGATTCAGTTCATTTGTTAAAACTGTTGTTGTTGTTATACACTCGTTGTAACAGGTGGTACGCACAGAGAGAGAGAGTGTATGTGTGTGTGTGTGTGTGTGTGTGGAATCAATGCCGCTATACATACTATATTATGGAACCTGTAATGGTATGGACTATGGAGTATAGAGTTTTAATAGGTTCCTTAATAGGAAAGCGCGCGCACGAAAACATTAAGTTTTTGTAAATAGAATTGTAGTTTAAAACTTTAAAAATTAACTTGCCGACGTTGCAAAAGAGGTTTCCTTTATATCATGTGTGTAAATGACTTCTGGAGCTAGTTAAAAATATATCTTTGAATTTCTTGTCGCATATAAAACATACATGTTCTCTCTCTCTCTCTCTATTATATATATATATACATATATATATATATATATATATATATATATACTCTATCTACTTTTCTATCTGAGCAGAACTTCTTTAAAGGAGTCGGAATGATCCTTTTGTTTCCATATTTGTCTAAACTCTCCAAATTCGTTGTAGGTTTCTTCCTTCTTAGATGACAGGTTTGTTCTCTACTTGAAAACAAATGGAGAGAGAGAGAGAGAGAGAGAGAGAGAGAGAGAGAGAGAGAGAGAGGAGAGAGAGAGAGAGAGAGAGAGAGATCCACTGTAGTCTGGCCCATGGAAGTAGGAAGAAAAATCTAAATACTAAAAACTGGTACCACGCTTACACTTATAGACGTGTAAAGTTTTCATGCAGAAATAGTAGTAGTATAGTACAGACAAGGCTCTCCCTCCACCAGCTACTGCTGCCAGAAAACAGTTTGGAAAGAAGATTTATAGGAAAGTAGGAAAAGTATGATGAAAATAATAGCTTCAGAGTTCATTCACACCATGGGTACACTTATCTCGTGTACCCAATTGCACATCATAGGACAAGGGAAAATAAAAAAAGCAAGAAATGCTACATTACTTAATCAATCTACACTATGCATTTTTTAATTTTTTTATTTTATCATTTCATCATTTCATCGTTGCATCATTTCCCCGAAGAATGCCAAGGCCATCGTGCTGAGAGACATATGTTTGCAAATTAATTAATTACATTGCCATTTTTCGCCCCTTGAATTACTTAGAAAAGGGAGCACTGGTTCAGCCGGTCATCAGCACACCTGATTTTAAGAATTCCCACGAAAGCGTACGTGAAATATACGATTTTGTAGAAAGAGTTATCATATCGTAATTTATATTGCGTCCTTCGCATAGGAGTTTAATAAGGAAGCACTGATCCAGAGGCACCTCCAGCTGGCTAGCACCCCTAGTTTAAGAATTCTCCCGGCAGTGTACATATGCATAATTTTTTTTTTTACGAAATTCTGGTATATATCAGGTTGTAACATAAATTCTGCTCGATTAGAAAACGGACGATAGATAATAGAATAACCTCAAGATAATGTGAGATAGTTTTAGAAATGTTGCAAAATACACGCGGCGACAGGTTCGCACAGGTTTTATCACGATACAGAATGATACAGAATGACTTAGGCTAGTGTAGGATTAGGCTAATGAATATTTTCTCTGGTGTTTTTCAAAGTTACAACGCCACCCCTACGATATTACAATATCGATATTTGCACATCACTGCATTCTCGGCAACTGCAGGCACCGTTTTTGAATTGGATCGTCACTGGGATGAAAAATGGGTCCTCTATAACAATATTAAGCGTCGACATCAGTGGCTTAGCCGTGAAACAAAGCCTGAACCTCAGCCAAGGAATGGACCCCATCCAAAGAAAATTTTGCTCTGCGTTTGGTGGGATATGCAAGGAATTATTCATTTTGAGCTTCTGCCAGATAACCAATCACAGCTGAAGTCTACTGCCAACACCTCTAACGACTGAAGATGGCATTACAAGAAAAACGTCCTGCATTAATTAATCGCAGAGGTGTTCTATTCCACCAGGATAACGCGCGCCCTCACACTGCTCGAATCACCACTACCCAATCGGAGGCATTTGGTTGGGAAAGAATGCCTCATCCACCTTATTCTCCGGACATCGCACCTTCAGACTACCATTTATTCAGAAGTCTGCAACACCACCTAGATGGACAAAAGTTGCAATCCAGGGAAGCTATCGAAAACGAAGTGATCGCTTTTTTTTAACTCGAAACCAAGGGATTTCTTCGAACGTGGCATAAAAAAACCTTTTCTACAGGTGGGAGGAGGTTATAGAAAAAGAAGGGAATTATATTGATTAATTTGTCATTGTCATTTAATTTTTGTTGTGAATAAACTAAAAATTCGAGCAAATTTGTCCTTATAGGTCACTTAATTTTTGTTCTGAATGAACTAAAAAATCGAGCAGAATATATGTTACAACCTTATACTATTAAAAATTAAAATTCTACTCTAACTTCCCCAAAGATTAGTATGTCTATTCGGAGGTTTTGACTTCCGCGGGTTCTCATCAAGCTTTCCTTCACCTGAGAACTCCCAGTGCTCTGAAACCAGACCCGATCAGCACCTTCGACTACATTTACAATTTTAGGGCAAAAGGGAATATCACTACTTATATATAAAACTCTAAAACTTATATATGAAACTATAAAAATTTCTCTAGCTAGCTAAGTTAGATATACTGCGATTTACCTAAAAAGTACTAACGCTCCTACACTGTATACTCAAGTAGCATCCCTGAAATCGAAAACAAATATTCGGGGTTTTGGCTCCCGAGAATTCCCATCAAGCTTCCCTTCTCTACCAATCTGAGAACTCCCATACTGTGAAACTAGATCCGACCACCATCTACTACATTTTTAATAAAAGGAACATTACTTCTACTGTATCCAAACTAGCCCTCCCCTTATAATAACAGAAAAAAGGAAGGGGCAAAAGAAAGAGAGGATCGAAGAGTGGCTTTCCAAAGTATCATAATTTAATATATCTATTCGGAGGTTTTCATTCTCGAGAATTCCCATCTATTAGAAAAAAAAAAAAAAATGTTAAAAAAAAGCTATCATTTGAGAACCGCAAGTGCTCTGATGCCAGACCTAGCCAGCGCTTCCTCCTACATTTACGATCAAAAGGGAACATCACCATCCCCATCCCCACTCCAACCAGCTCCCCCTTTATACCATCCTTTATAAGCTCATTAAAAGTTTTAACTCCCGAACGTTCTCACACTGACAACACCCAGTGCTCTTTAACCATACCGGACTAGCGCCTCCTACTACATTTACATCTAAAGGAATATGACTATTTCTGTCTGTATACATAAAAAGTATGTACCTAAAGAGTAGCCATCCGTTATACTTTATTAGCTATTCGGAATTTTGACTCCCGAGAATTCCCATTATCTACCAATCGGGTTATCATGTGAGAACTCCCAGTGTTCTGCAACCAGACTCGATCAGCATCTGCTATTACATTTACTACAAAAGGGAGATTGGGGCGACTCCCCATACTATATAAAAACACATCTCTAATTTACCCGCCTTTCAACGCAAATTTGTTATTAAAATGCCTATCCAACCTATTCTCGAACATACTGTATTTATCGAACTGCTCGCTACGACCTCTACGGGAAGGCCATTTCGCCTCTCGCAATGTTTGTCTCAAAATTTTGGTCCCTTTTCTTTAAAACCGTTGTTTCTTGTAACATTCCCATCGTCTAGATCAAATAAATTCTCAATTTTCGTCCAAACGATTTAAAATTTTGAACACCTGTATTAATTCGCCTCTCGTTCGCCGAGTTTCAAACATATACAAATTCAGCTCTTTGAGTCCGTCTTCGTATGGTTTACCACTTAATGTTGTAATCAGCTTTCTTTGTCCTTACTCATATAGGGCGACCAAAACTGTACAGCATATTCTACACAGACCACCTAACAAGCGACCTGTATAATGGCAAAACGATGTCTTTAGATTTCTATTAAAAATTACGAGAAATAAAACCCAATATTCTATTAGCTTTACTGCTCGCGACTGAACACTGTTTTGAGAACTTTAAATCCTTCGTAACAATAATGCTCAAATCCTTTTCTTCAAAGGCACCTGGAAAGACGTTGCAAACACCTGTATCTAGTAAGCTAATTGCTCTACCCGTGATTTTAGTGTTGTCGGCAAACTTAGAAATTTTAGTCAATAAATTGACATCAAGTTCGTTAACTTATAGGGTAAAAAAATATTGGTCTCAAAACGGACCTTTGCGAAACCGCTAGTTACATTAGCCCACCCTAACTCTTCCCCTTTGCTTTCTAGTAGTTAACCAATTATCAATTTAATTAAGAACTTAACCTCTTATTCCGTGAGCTTTAAGTTTTTTCAGCAATCGTAAAAACTGGAGTTATCATACATCAGCTAATTTAAAATCCAAAGGAACAACCCCTTGCGATAAGCAATTATCAAAAAATTGAACTAATAGATTTTGTCTTTCTTTCTTTAACTCTTTTAAGTGCTTTGGGTGAAAATGGTCTAGACCTGGCGATTTATTAATTTTTAACTTGGAAGTCCATTCAACATATTTTTACAGGCCTCCGGAATAAAAGCTGTATCCTGAACTGTTAAAATTGATGTAAAAAGTTTTTAAAAATATACCTATCTCCCCATAGTTATTTATTAAATTATCACCCGAGTTAACCAGTAGCCCGATATTGTCCTCAAAAGATTTCTATTACTAATATAATCATAAAACTACTATGGATTTTCTTTACATTCACGAGCTACTTGAATTTCAAAGTCGCGTTTAGCACTTCTAATTAAACGTTCAACTTTTTTACATAAATCTGTATAAGTACACATTAAAGTGCAACCTCGTGTAGGCTACATTACCATCTGCGATTGCTTTCCTTTATTTCTGTTTCACTATTTAGGCTAGGTACACAGCGCGTGTCCAAATTTACAAATAGATTCTTGAAGTTATCCCATATGCTAAGAACACCATCTTCTGCCAACATTTCATCCCAATGAAGCTAAAAAATCAATGAAATTTACTCTCCTGAAATGAGGCATCTCAAAGTTATTTAATTCTCTAAAAGTTATAACACTAACCGAAAAATGTATCATGCTATGATCCCTTTTACATAAACTTTCTCCGATGTCTACATTCTGAACTAAGTTATTATTTGTAATAATTAAAACTAAGTCTAAAATATTATCACCAAGCGTCGTCGGTTCTAATACTTTTTGAAAAAGAAAATTATCTTGTAAAAAATCTATCAAATGTGTACCCTCAGCATAGGTGCTTAAGGTGCTAAAATTAACGTTTGGACAGTGAAATCCCCCAGCTATAAATGATTCCTTAATCGTAACTATTTCTATTTAAAATGTTATGCATTTCGACGGAGGGCTATATACAACCTCAAAATTAAAGACTAAGTTATTTGCGCTAATTTCAGGAATAATTATATCGGTAAATATTACTTTCCGCGGAGACCGTCTTTTTAGACAAAGTCGAAATTTGTTACAAATATCCTGATTGGCCGAAATGGTCACGAGGGAAATAACTAAAGACCTCAAAAAAGTTCATGAAATTTGCTTTGAAAGTTCATAAAAGTTCATAAAATTGGTCCAAAAGTTCAAAAAAATTCCTAAAAACAACCCCATATTTTAAGTAGGTTAAAAACTATATTATTTATTATATTTATTGACAAACACATATAAAACAAAATAACTTTATTGTACTTGTATAAAAACAAAAAAAAGTAAACATAATTCTGGGAGTATTTTACTGAAAAACAAGCAGAAAAAAATGCTTAATCATCTGAAACGTCTTCATTCCATTGCAGCATCATATTCTCTTTTACATGTTCGACGGTCAGATTCAGTCTCATTGACGACAACTACGTCCTTGTAACGAGAGAACAGCGCTCAACTTCGACGGAACTATTGGTGCACATTTAAATGCGCACATAATATTTGGATCGCATTTAAAATTGGGAACTTCTTTTTCTTGCAGAACCTGGGCATATCTTGTGAGAACTTCAAATTCAGGTTTTTTTTTTTAAACTACTATTAATTTTTCTTTGTAAGGTGTACAGGTTATGGTAGCCTTAACTTTTTGTACAACGTGCATAGCATTTACTAAGTTTAAACGACCTAGTTTCTTGATGGCATCTGTCAAACACGGAAAGTTTGATGCGATGAAAGCACTGTCTTGTGATAGTTTTGGATCGCCCAGTAAGTCCTGTGTATCCGTAATGGCTTGTGATTCAGGTTCTAGACTTAAAACAAATGTTTCAACTTTGACAAAGTTTTTGGCATAATAGAAGCAACTATTTAGCCAAGTTGACCAGCGTATTAGAACTGGCTCCGGAGGGAGCGGAAGGCCAGTTTCTGAAGAAAATTGTCTTTTTCAATGAGCACATTTTACCAATATCTTTTTCATGCCAGAAACAAAATTATCAACATTTTGTACTTTGATCGAACTAGTTCTGGTGAAGCTTGGGATAAAGTGCCTTTAGAGCTCCGCATGTCTTCACCATGTATGCTGCTCCATCGGAAACGATATATATATGTAATCTATTTTCCCCGCAAACAGTTTGACAAGAGCATCATTAACAAACTGATAAATGTTGTCACCATTTGCAGTTTCTTTCCAAACCAACCAGATCAATTAGGTAGAGTTTGCAGTTTGTTTCTCCTATAAAATTTCAGCTAGAATTGCACAAATTGCACGACCTTTATAAGTTTTTTTTTTTTTTATAAAAAGTTGCTAAAAGTTGGAAAAAAAAAAAAAAGCTGAAACGCTCAAAAAGTTCATAAAAATGGCTAAAAGTTAAAAAAAATTCATAAAAACTTTTACGAACTTTTCTGAGGTCCCTAGAAATAACTAACCAGTCCAAAACGACCACTAATCTAGTGTAATCTGGTCTCCGCGAAACTTAATATTAGATTTATATCTACTGATCACTAACATAAGTTTTGAATTGGACGAAGATTTTCTCTACAAAATAAGACACCACCACCACCACCACATATTTTCTTAAATAAAATTCACCATCCACATGCTTAACAATGGATAAGCGTATCAAAACCGTTTCATTTTCGTTATCTACAGTTTCTAATTGACAAAGAATTTTGACAATCTAACTGAAAACTTGACGACGCCTTAGGCTTAGCATCGTTTTCTAACCAAAGTAAAATTACCATCGGTTGAGTTATTTTTATTAGACTGCAGTTCACCGACAATTTCAGCAATTTTAATTTACCCACAAAATTCAAAAAACTATTAAGCTCAATCAGACATGGGCAGTAATGTATTTGAAAATACTTAAATATGTATTTAAATACAAATGTATTTAAATGCATGTATTTATAAATACTTTTTGAAGAGTATATTTAATTACGTATTTAAATACTTTCGAAAAGTATTTAGTATTTGTAAATACCTGTTTTTAAATACATTTTTTAAAATACTTTTTTGTGAACTGTTCAATTTTGCGAGGATGTACAGTACTAACCACCCAGTATTTAACTGGTGCCACAGAACATAGTAAAACATTTTTCAAGGTGCTTGTGCTTCCAGAAAGTTCCAGGCTCAGCAGGCTGGAACTTTCTGGAAGCACCTTGAAAAATGGAACTTCCACTGCTCTAGTGCGATTGTCACAGACTAACAGCTGCAGTGCGGCAGCCGGCAGTCTATCCTGAGGCATCGTCATATGTGGTTGTGTAAAGTTCAGCGCTAACTGTGCAATTAGCAAAGGTGGGCAGTTGCGCCGCAAAAAGTTGCGGCGCAACATTTTTGGTTGCGCTTGCGCTTGCGGTGCAGCTTTTTGAAAAGGGTTGCGCTTGCGCGTGCGGCGCAACTATTTCAGCAGAGTTGCGGTTGCGGCTGCGGCGCTACAAAAATCGTTGCGCGTGCCCACCACTGCAGATATACGTTAAATGCAAAGGTGGGCAGTTGCGGCGCAACATTTTTGGTTGCGCTTGCGCTTGCGGCGCAACTTTTTGAAAAGGGTTGCGCTTGCGCGTGCGGCGCAACTATTTCAGCAGAGTTGCGGTTGCGGCGCTACAAAAATCGTTGCGCGTGCCCACCACTGGCAATTAGCCTTAGCCTATTGATCATATTAGACGAGGACAACATTTGTAACATGGCTGCAGCAAGTGGAAGTGGTGGAAAAGAAGGTGGTAAAATAGAAGTTGTTGATGGTGGAAGTGAAAATAAAAATAGCGAATCACACCTGCACCCACTTTTTGATGGAAAATATTTCGGAATAACTTCCAAAGATGGTAGTAAAGTGAAGACTTTGTCTTCTGTGCCACAAAACAATTGCAGCGTCTACCTCTGCGACTTCTCGATTTTATTTGACTCTAAGCTGATGTTAGTGATTTTATGTGCTTTTTGAAAAGTATCTAAATTGTATTTGAAATATATTTAAATACACTTTAGGAGTAATGTACTTAGTATTTAAATATGTTCTGAAAACCTGAATTTTATTTAGTATTAATTACTTTTATTTTCAAGTAATGTATTTATTATTTAAATACATCTAAAGTATTTACTGCCCATGTCTGAGCTCAATTCACTTTAAATTATCTTCAACACTTAAAACCTTTTGCTAATTACCATGAGATTTTCTTGCACATCTACTGTACATTAATATTTTTAATTCCATTACAGTATCTTCAAATCTAGAATTGAATTCCTTCATCACAACTTAAATTACAAAATTTACAAATATAGTACTATCCCCGCTCATATGCTCGTCTACATGTGTATCACGAGTGAGATCGAACGCGCATTTTGCACACGAGTTCTTGGTAAACTCTATTTTTACAATAAATCTAAAAAATAAATGTTAATCACATAGTATTTAACAATTTCAAATATTAAACACCACGGTGGATGGAAGTTTTTTAATAAATAAATACACGAAATCTCAATACACAGTAGCCAAATATCTTTCAAAATATATAAAATCAAGCAAGAGCTCCGAATGGTACATCTTTACAGCAGGCATGTGGATCAGGGCTACTTCTAAGACAATTTTAGTGGGTGGGTTAAAATAGTTTTTTGTATTTGATCACAAATCAATTCAAATGTATATGTTGATGCATATATACTCACACGATCATATATACTCATATATACGCTCTTATTTTATTTTAGTAGGTGGGTGAAATCTTTCTGTATGTGGGCAACTGCCCATTCACCTGTGACTTAAGTATTTTGTAGGCTCTATTTCTTTCCGTAATAGCATTGCTAATTTCATTGTTAAACCATTTCGGCGTCTTAATTGACAAGGAGGAAACTATTTTAGTGGGTATAAAAGTGTCCTGTAATATTCTAAATTGTTCACTATATGAGCTCCAGGTGACACTGACATCCTCGCTTATTTGAACTTCAAGTGTATCTTAACTACTAAGGAAGCTTTCAAAATTTGCTCTGGTGAAATCAAGCCTTTTGTGCGTCTTTTCTCGAGCACTAATTGGAACCCTGAGGTCAAACCTAATCAAATTGTGATCGGTGTTACTCAGTTTTACCAATAGTCAGGTTAAAGACTAGGTCACCTTCGCTGGTAAATATGAGATCTAGTTTACTATTACTAGTAGGACCGTCAACCCACTCACTTAATAAGTTATTATTCCAATAGTCTTGATTCCTCAACATCACCTGTTTCGTCTTCCCAGTTTATATTATCGCAGTTAAAATGGCAAAAAATGACACAAATCTTATTATTCACTAATCTACTTAATTGATTAGCCTTTACAAGTTTATATCGTTATGAACGTAGTGGTCTATATACTAGAAGTAGGTGCAATATTTTATTGGTCAAATCTAGTTCAATTCTCAACATTTCATGAGCAGAAACAATGTTACAATTTACCGGGTGCAGGAAGTCACGAGCAAGTCGAGCATATAAAAGTGCTCCGCCACCTTCCCTTCCGTTCCTATCTCTATGAAACATTTTGTAACCTCCCATTTCAAATTCTCCTACAAAGTCCCTTGAATCAGAATGAATCCAGGATTCAGTTATTCCTATAATGTCAAAGTTCTCAGTTTTGACTAATGCTATAAATTCCAGTAGTTCGGTCTAATTGAGTGGGCACTGAATACATCATCATTTTAATTAAGGGATTTTAAGTTGTTGATTCTCCTATTTGACCTGGGTCGTTTTCCGAAGCAGGTGAATCAAATTATGCTAAGTGGGGCGTTTGATCCGAGAATGCACTAGTAGGATAAACGACTAATGGAGTAGTTTTAACTACTGGTGGAGCAGGATCATTTACTGGTTGGAGGTCCTAATTTAAAAAGATTATACACGTTAATGTTTAGAAGATCCCTATATTTCTTTACCTTTTTGGTTAAAATGAATCTCATCTGAGCCAAAGTATTCTCTGCTATCGAAAAATGTAGGCCAAAAATCGACAAACTTTATTCCTTTATTTTCGCAAATACATTTTGCTCTATTATTTATGCTAGTAGCTTTACTTAAAGTACATCCACGAGCATGCATTCTTGGGCGAATTCCTACAACCATTCCCATGTCAGTCTTTTGTTTTTGTTTTTTTTAATCATATCCGTTAGGTTTTATCCTCCTGTCCCTCTCTGAAAAAGGTCATTGCTACTAACATGTACAATGATGGGGCAACTTTTACTCCTGACGTTAACGTTGTCTAATTCCCGATTTATTGTCTGACTTGTGGCACCTGGAAAACATCTAAGTTTTCTCTTGGTCTCGTGTTTTACCCCGAAAAAATTCACTCGAGTTCAGACTAGAGAATAGCCAATTAAAAAACCTCTGCCTCTTCGTCAGCAAGTCAAACTATTCTTTATGGTGATGGGTTCAGAATCCTTGTATTTCGGATTTGAGAGTCTTTTATGTTTAACTACCTTGAATTCTTCTTCCTTAGTCCTACTTTTCGGACTACTCACTGTGGTTTCCAAACGGCCCATGTTTTGTTCTAAACGTTCAACCTTAGGGTTTCTATCCGATGGTGGATTTTCACTGGTTTGGATTTCCAGTGCTACAATCCGAACTTAAATATTTTTTAGAATTTCCTGTAGCTCAGCGGTGTCCAATAGAAATTCCATGCTAGTAGCCACACTTATGGTTTTCTATTTTTCGTATTCGCCACATCATAAAAAAGGATTCAAAACATTACAAACGACATTTCAAATTATTTATTATTAATATTAAAGATAAATATTACAAAAAAATATTAATAATATCGCCACAACGCAATAGCCTATTCGCTACATGTGGCGAGTGGCGAACGTATTGGACACCGCTGCTCCTTTAGCTCTTTAACTTCCTTTTCATGATTTTCTCCAAGTCTACAAAACAGGCGTACCGGTACACTCAAAGTTAAATGTCGCTAAAATTGCCTTCAGGAAAGTCAGTACAGCAATGTTGAATTTTATATTTAAAGCATTTGGCTTTCAGTTTACATTACATTACATTTCATTTGCAAAACATGAAGCCACTGGGACCTATCAAGGTTATCCAAGTCATAAGCTATATTTTATAATAAAATTGTGCAAAATGTCAATCTCAAGTCAGCTAATTAACACAACTATTTACAGAGCTACCAAAGTAGCCTACATGACTTAAACTACGAATATACACTATTTACAATCTACAAACTATCTCTCTCATTCATGAAAGTGTCCAAATTTTTCTTAAAACTAACCAACGAGCTACTATTTACCACATCAAATGGCAAGTCATTCCAAAAATCTACTACTATGACTGAAAAAGTATTTCCGTAGATCAAGTCTACATGTCTGTTTTCTAATTTTTTTATTATGCCCTCGAGTTATTTCATCAGCCTCTACACGAAAAAATTACTTACATCTAAATTGTCCAAACCTGAAAACATTTTCAACATTTGTATCATATCTCCCCTCAAACAATCTCTCTCAAAACTAAACAAACCCAGTTCCTTTAATCTTTCCCTGTAATCCAATCTTCTTAAGTTAGGGCAACCAAACTTGCCCCTATGTTGCACATCTTCAAGCATATCAATATCATGTCTAAGGTGAGGGGACCAAGCTTGAATGCAGTATTCTAAGTGAGGCCTAACATAAGAATTATATAATTTACAGAACTCTTCCTTACTCTTGTAACTAATATTCTTCTTAATAATATCTAGCATTTTATTTGCTTTATTTCTAGCCTCTACGCACTGCTTAGAAAATTTTTTGATTACTACTAACTATAATACCAAGATCGCTTTCCTGTCTGACATCCTCTAGCCAGTTTCCTTGAATCTTATAACTAAAGTTTTTACTATTTCTACCAATATCGATGTCTTTTCATTTTTTGAACACTGAATTCCATTTGCAATTTACTAGCCCAGGCAACTAATCTATCAAGATCTTCTTGTAGTTTATAAGAATTTCCTATATTTGCAACTAGTGCAACTACTTTGTATCATCTGCAAATTTAGAAACTTTATTACCTACTCCCTTCTCTAAGTCATTTAGATATAAAATAAAGAGTAATGGACCTAACAGTGATCCCTGTGGTACCCCACTTTTCACTTTCTGCCACCCAGATTCATGACCATTTAGAATTACTTTCTGTTCTCTGTCTTCTAACCATTTTAACACCCAGTTAATAACTGATCCCGATATCCCACGAGTTTTTAATTTATATCCCTTTAATGCCCAGTGTGTGAAATTTTCATCGTTAACTTTGGAAGCAATTTTAGACCTTATTTATAAGGTTATAAGGACGATTTTTGCATCAACTGATTCCGCCTACTTTTCGACTTAATTTGGGTATGAAAGGGTTAAAGAAATCTCCTATGTGGAACCTTGTCAAATGCCTCACTAAGCTCCAAATAAATAACATCTACATCATTTCCATTACAAATTCTAAAAAGAGATTAGACAAACAAGATCTTCCTGATCTAAATCCATGCTGGGAACTTGAAATAAGATTAAAATTTTCCAAATGATCTTGAATATTATTCTTTATAATTCTTTCTAGTATCTTTCCTACCAACGATGTTAAACTAACAGGCCTATAATTTCCTACCTCCTTTTTATTACCCTTTTTGTAAATGGGTACTATATTTGTTTTTATACATTTATTTGTTACCTCTGCATAATTAATAGAGTCAGCAAACAAAATAGTTATTGCCTCAGATAAGCTATCCTTCCCTTCTCTGAGAATCCTAGCACATATATTATCAGGTCCAGTAGCTTTATATTACTTCATTGGATGAATCACTTGCCCAACATCATCCTTCCTTATATGAATATTGAATGAAAATGAAAAGGTTTATTGGCAGACTATAGTCCATATGACAAATATTAATAATACAATGACAGTTCACATACCAAGGATAGAAATATATACAATTGATTAGAAATAATACAGTAATGTCGGAGTTAAATGGAGCTACAGACAGACGTTTTCGTACCATGAATTCCGTAGCTTAGAAGACAAACGGCAGGACTCATGTATAGCTTGGATAATCGGGTTGGTTGATTTTTTTAATTCTTTGCATTAGACCGTATTGACCACGTGATGTTACCTCCGGAAGCTCGGGACATTGCGGGTACCAAGCATTTGCGAAGCTGAGCATCTCGGGGGTAATTTATGTAGAAGTCTAAAAGACTTGTTGTACAGCAAATTTAGGGTTCTGCCAGAACCTTTTTTACAGTTCACCCAGAATTGCTGTCGGTACATATTACTGCAGAAAGTATGAAAGAGTGTGTCTTTAGCTTCACTTGTACAGAACCGGAAGTTTCTTATAGTCATATTCGCTTTAGCACAAAGGCTTCGAGATTGTTTGTTTTCTTATATCTGAGTCACCACTCAAGGAGCTGGTGATAGTTTGACCCAAATACTTAAATTCTTGTACTTCCTCAATTACTTCACCTCTCATTTTAAACCTAATATCAGCTGGCTGATTAGAGCTTTTAGGATGAAATTGTATAACCTTAGTTTTCGTAACATTAAAAAGAATATCATGTTTCTGCGAATACACTTCGCAGACCTTTAGTAGCTGATCCAGACGTTTAACAAAGGGACTGATTAACACCATATCATCGGCATAAACTGAGTTATTTATCCTTGTTATCTGTACAACATCCCACTGTTGCCTCATTAAGTGAATCAATTAATCCGTCACTATACGCATTAAACAGCAAAGGAGAGAGCAAGGAGTCTCGTCTCACCCCGCAAGAAGAGCCAAAACATTCGGTTACTACATTGCTCCACCTAACGGTAAAGGATTGGTGGGAATACCAAAATTTCAATAAATTTAATATATACAGTTGCCCGCACATGTAATGTTCTTCGCCTCACAGGCGACTCCGTACATGTGGCAATGCCGCAGTGTTAGTCAAGGTACCCCAACCGGGAGAAGGTGGGGTGGAGGGGGAACAACCAAGTCCAACAACATATAACACAGACATACAGTATATATCTAAAGGACAATTGAATGTGCAGTCATTGACATACAGGTAATTATAATGTAATGTCTGTGTTCATAAAGATAAACAATTAATATGATCGTGAACAGCGTTGAACTCCATGTAGTTTACTAGTCTTATACAGTAATAAGGTTCCATTATGATTACTGCATATCTACTGTATATGAACAGCTACTACAATAGAACTTTTTATATACTAGTGAATGCGAAATGTTCACCTGCAAGAAATTTTCGCGTTTTTCGCATAGGCTATAGAGTTTATGCGAAAATATCCAGCAGGCGAAAATTTGACAATTTAAACTGATCTTTGGAAGATAGTAAGAAAATAAAACTTGGATCATTAAAATATTGTATTTGAAGAATATATTCAGTATATTGTAATAAAACATTGTAAAGTAAAAGCAGTACAAACATTTTAAATTATACTCTATTATTACCCTATAACAAGAATGTCATGAATGCCCCTAATTTCCCAACCCTTCCGAATGGTCTCCCTCATTTTATGAGGTTATCCCATGCAGAGACAATCCATTTAGCATGAATAGGTTTCAGTGTGGAGAGCTTCAAATCTATCTTACCGAGAGATTCATTTACGTTGAGTGCTGCTGAAACTTTATCCGCATACCAAGAGGTAAAACTTGCCTTGATATACGACCTTAACCTCGACCAATCACAGTCCAGAATAAATGTCGCCATTCATGACGTCATTTTAATCTGTAAGATTATAACTAGTAACTGTTGACCGCAAAATTATGATGCCGCGAACTCGTCCAAGGATATGAAAGAGCGAAAATTTGCTGCCACGAAATTAACCTGGTTTACAGTATAGTATATACTCATAAACTCATACAATATTATACTAATGTTTGTGAAATGACGTTGATGTGCCAAACCGAGGTGTTGACATGGTTACTGGCATGATCTATGTTCATACCATATTTTTATACCGTATGACGAACACCGACGTTGAAAATGAATCCAGCCCAAGATAAAATTGCACAACGAGGCCGGATAATTGGTATGCGGGAAGCAGGCCTCTCTCTAGCTGACATAGCCATGGAACTGGGAATTTCGAAGCCTACTGTTCGACGCTGGGTGCAGAGGTGGCAGGAGACTGGGAATCTACTAGATCGTCCTAAGTGTGGGGCACCAAGAAAGACCACCCCAGAAGAAGACCGGAGAATAATCAACGAAGTGCAGAACGATCCTATCAACAACGCAGTCGCCATCCGGGCGACGCTACATATGGGGGTGTCAGTGGACACCGTAAGGAGACGGTTGCATGAAGTAGGATATCACCACCTTACTCCTGCCAAAAAAGAGAGGATCGAGGAAAGACATCATCAGGCCAGGCTCTCGTTTGCTCGCCAGCATATAAATGATGATCTCGCATACTGGAACAAAGTTATCTTCTCTGACGAGAAGACGTTTGTATCTACAACTCACGGCCGTCTTCAGTTTTGGCGACAGCACAACACGAAATATACCCGCCAAAATATTTACGAAATGGCACGGAGTGGGCACGTGACGGCGAATGTGTGGGGATGGATACACCTGCAAGGATTATGAGAGCTGACCGAGATCCACGGGAAGTTTACGGCAGATCAATATATAGAGATCATGGAGGAAGTGATGCTGCCTTCTGTACGCGCGTATGCCTTACCCTATCCTGAGCAAGTTATATTTATGCAGGTATGTTGTATTTGTGTTTTATAGAATATTATACTATTACTAGAGTAAGATTTATGTATTACACGCATTTGTATGTCCGGTTTCCACATTTACATGGGACGAATAATGGTCATAAAATTGTTCTTTAACTCTTTCAGCACTACGACAACACTTTAGGATTTTATTCTGGGTAACTGCAGACTGTATTATTTGTATAACGGTGCACAATTACATTTAGCTGAGACAAATCCCTAATAGTATCATAGGAGTTAAAACCTATCTCGAATAGTGGGTTACTGATGAACCGTATGGATGAGATATAATTCTACTTTTAATATTTAAAATCCATTTGCAGGACAACACTCCCATCCACACCGCCAGGATTGTTAGAAGGTGGTTCGAGGAGCAGCGAAATCTAGAACTACTGGACTGGCCTAGTAAGGTGTGTGACCTCAACCCCATTGAGAACGTGTGGGGGAATGTGGTGAACTCGTGGGAGCCTGGGCAGGATCGGACCAGCCGCCAACTGCTGGATCACACTATGACTAAGTGGGAGATGTTCCGAAGGAACCCACACATCATACATAACCATGTTGCATCTATGCCACACAGATTACAAGGTGTAATAGACAATAATGGGGGATAAAACAAATACTAACTATGAACTGGGTATAGCTGTGCCATTTATGTTAATCTATGGCAAATTGTAAGCATTTTATATGACTTTATCACTTTGTATGATAAACTATTTAGTAAAACATTTTCAACCATTGCATATTTGTTGTAATAAAGAATTGGTGTTTTTTATTATATATATATATATATATATATTATATATATATAATATAATATATATATATATATATATATATATATATATACCCCTGCTCCCGATTTCACAATGAGGAACAGGGACTGTCCGATGCCAAGAGACGAGGCATTACTGCCCTCTTCCTTACTTTCCACTGCAGGGGAGAGGCGTTTGATTACTCAAACACCTCGCTCGGCGTGCAGTTCCCTCCACTCCCACTGAAGGAGCCGGGGCACGCTCGTCCTTCAGGATATAAACCCGCTAACAGACCCTCACCAAGCCACAGAGTAGGGGAGGGCCTCCTATTCCCAAGGTCGTGTCACCCATCCCCCAGCTCAGGGAGAATGAGGGAAGAGAACGGGTGGGTCACAGTTAACAGGCGCTCTTCAAGGAGGGTTCCGCAACCTGTCTTCGCGGCAAGACCACCGGTGAGGAATTTCACCCTCTTTGTGTCGCGAATTCAGCTCTCGAACGAGGAGAGCGATATTCGACACATGACCGAAGAAGTCAGTCGGGTACCCAGTATATTGTTAGTTAGTAAACTAAACACAAAATCTTCGTATTATAACTCATTTAAAGTAATAATTAAAGGTGTAAATTCGCATTTCAACCCGTACAATATGAGTCAGTCGCCAGACGATATTATTGTTAAGGAGTTTATTCAATTTTCCAGGAGATTCGATAACAGGAATAATAATAATAATAATAATAATAATAATAATAATAATAATAATAATAATAATAGGCGCCCTAACGGTACTGCCTGAAATTTGTACTGTGTATAATAATAATCATATTAATAATAAATTCTCTATCAGTCATGGCGGATAACTTGTAGAAAATAGTCTCGTATAGTGTAAGGTCAGTGAGGAATTCAATTGTAGATGTTCATAAAATCTGTGACAGTGCAGATTTGATAGTCCTGCAAGAGCACTGGCTACCAAAGCAAGAGCTAAAATTCCTCTCTACCATCCATGATGACTTTATGTACCATGCGTCATCAGCAGTAGACTTGTCAGATGAATTAATGTACGGTAGGCCTTTTAGTGGTGGTGCTTTCTTAAGGAAAAATTTGTCAAAACATATAAAATTTTTAACAAGCAATAATGTAAGGTTGTTAGGCATTGAATTACGAGTGAACAATGATTGCATATTAATTGTAAACTGCTATTTACCATACAACAACGGCAGTAATCTAGATGAATATAGTGATTTGCTGTACAAATTAAGTCATTATCAGATAACTCCAAATATTCCTGTATAATAATGGGGGACTTTAACGCGCATGTGAACTCGGAATTCTTTGTAGAATTGGGTAATATGTGCGAGTCGGCCAAATTAAGTATAAGTGATGTAGATGTATTAGGGGTAACCAGTGGTAATTTTACATACGTTAGTGATACGAGTGGTACCACCAGGTGGATTGATCATTGTCTTACTAGTAATAATCTAAAGGATCGAATTGTTAGAGTTCATATTCTGCATGATTTCCTCCTTTCTGATCACAGACCATTAGAACTATTAATTAATTTTACCAATTTATGCGCAACACGACATAACAAGAACTCAATACGTAAGAATAATCGCGTCGATTGGTCTAATGTTAATATGCAACAGAGAATAGAATACAAAGACAGAACAGGTCACCTCTTTAATAATTTAGAAATTTTGCATCTTGCCTGTAGTAATCCTTGCTCAAATGATTCTCGCTGTAAACTCATAGATAGGTATTATTATAGTAAGATAGTATCCCTGTTAAGAGAAGCAGGGAAGCCCCCTGATTAAAGCTTACAACTATCATACTAAGATTATTCCTGGATGGAATGATTTTATTGCCCCCCCTGAAGAGGGAATCGAAAGACGCTTACGATTTGTGGTGCTTTCATAGTGGACCCAGATTAGGACCAGTATACATGAATATGTGTAGAAGTAGGGGTCAGTATAAGGCGGCCATAAGGCGATGTAAACAGGAAGAAGAATCTATTCGAGCATCAAAAGCCTGTGAAACTCGCATAAATAACGATAATAAAAAATGTTGGAAATTTTTAAAGAATCAAACGGGTGTCAAAAGTGTTCTCCCTCCGACAATCGATGGGGTGTCGGGGGAGAATGAAATTGCAAAGATGTGAAAAAACCACTACTATAATATTCTTAACAGTGTGAGTAGGGATAATCTTACGATAGATTGCAGCGAAACGACTGTGGGAGGGATAAGGGAAAATACTTTTATATCAGTTCTTAAAGTAAAGAAGTTAATTGAAGAGTTAAAGACTGGTTCTGCGTCAGGGGTAGATTACCTATCGAATGAGCACTTAAAATATGCCAATGACGTAGTATGTCTGCATATATCATTGCTCCTATCAGCTATGCTTGCTCATAGCTATATCCTACCAAAGTTCATAAGGGTATATATCTTGTCCCTCTCAAAAATAAATATGGAGACATTGTGTCCAGCAATAATTACAAGCCTATTGCTGTCGCTTCCTGCTTCTCGAAACTACTAGAAAAACTCTTGTTACTCCGATTAAATGATTACCTATGGACATCTCCTAATCAGTTTGGTTTTAAAAGGTCCCACTAAAATGACCTGTATATCTACGTACTGAAGGAAGTAATTGGTTTTAAAAGGTCCCACTCAACTGACCTGTGTATCTATGTACTTAAGGAAATAATATCTAAATACACTGGCAGTAATTCAACTATTTATAGCTGTTTCCTTGATATAAGTAAGACATGATAGTGAATCACAATATTTTATTTAAAAAACTAGAAGACAGGAAGGTTCCCATGTACACTCATTGTACAGTTGCCCGCATATGTAATGTTCCTCGCCTCACAGGCGACTCCGTACATGTGGCAACGCCGCAGCGATAGTCAAGGTACCCCAACAGGGGGAAGGTGGGGTGGAGGGGGGAGAACCGAGTCCAACATTTTTTTCCCTCCTTTAATTTACCGCCGATTCGTACCTAGGGAAAGTGGTACATATCTCGGCGAGACAGTGGGTGGGTGGTGTCACTGAGTTGGGGAAGATAGACTAGGGGAGTGAGTAAAGTTCAGTTGCTGGATAGGCGGTAGGAGGGGTATGGACTTAGATACGATGAAGCAGATGGAAATGAGTGAGGAAAAGGAAAATCGCTTCCGCTGAAGAAAATCTCGAAGACCTTTGTGCTAAAGCGAATATGACTATAAGGAACTTTCGGTTCTGTACAAGTGAAGCTAAAGACACTCCTTTTCATACTTTCTGCAGTAATATTTACGGACAGCAACTCTGGGTGAACTATAAAAAGGGTTCTGGCAGAACCTAAATTTGCTGTACAACAAGTCTTTTAGGCTCTTAAATAAATTACCCCCGAGATGCTCAGCTTCGCAAATGTTTGATACCCGCAATGTCCCGAGCTTCCTGGAGGTAACAAGACGTGCTCAATACAGTCTGATGCAAAGAATTAAAAAATCAACCAACCCGATTATCCAAGCTATTCATGAGTCCTGCCATTTATCCTCTAAGCTATGGAATTCTTGGTACAAAAACGTCTGTCTGTAGCTCCACTTAACTCCGACATTACTGTATTATTTCTAATCAGTTGTATATATTTCTATCCTTAGTATGTGAACTGTCATTGTATTAATAATATTTGTCATATGGACTATAGTCTGCCAATAAACCTTTTAATTTATTTATATATATATATATATATATATATTTTTTTTTTTTCCTTGTTGAGATCTAATAATATCTCCACATTGATAATGCAACAGGAAATCTGGAAAACATTAATGGGTTTGGCACTTATTTCTTTTCCTCCAGCAATTTCTTTTTTCCTGGTTAGGTCAACTGTACGCCCTTGACAATTGGTTAGGTTAAGACTTAACCTAACCGTTAAGTCATGATATTTTCGTTAAAATATTCCACCTATTCTTTTCCCCCCTTATTTCTGCATATAATATTTCAAAAGATAACCAACTTGTTTTGCATTTTAACGAAAATATCATGACTTAACAAGTTAACCTAACCAATTGTCAAGGTCGTACAGTTGACCTAACCGGGAAAAAAGAAATTGCGGAGGGAAAAGGAATAAGTGCCATGGGTTTATCTGTCCATCGTGATCAAATCATTCTCTCTCCACATTGATAATACAAATACAATCTGGAAAACACTATTAATAGAATAGGCATCAGCCACAAACCGGTGGTGATATCCTGCTTCATGCAACCGTCACCTTCCGGTTTCCACTAACACGCCCATATGTAGTCAGGCACGTGCAGAGGAGGGGGGGCTACAGGGGCTTCAGCCCTCCATTTGCCTATTCATGCCTCAGAGGTGCCTTTTTAACATCCGTATAAATGCTGTGAAGATACTTATTTTTTTAGGAGGGAGAAGATGGTGCCCTTTTTGTTAACTTTCAGCCCCCCCCCCCCCACATCTGAAGTGTCCTGTGCACGGGCCTGTATGTAGTCTCTCCTAGACGGCGACAGCAAGTAACCATGTCCACACCACGGTTTGGCCCATCAACGTCATTTCACAAACATTAGCATAATATTATATGAATTTATAAGTATATATAAATATATTTATGCTAGTATAACCGTGGGTTATTCTTGTGTAATTTTGATAATTAATTAGTGTTATTCAGATCGAAACTGTTAACAAGTTCTTTGTGTAACAATCGATAAGCCCATTTCCCACTAACTCTCTCTGCCCTCTATCTCGCTCTCTCTCACTGTCTCCATCTTTTTTTCGCTCAATGTCAATACATATATATAAAATCGTGTAGATTTGTAAGTTAGTAAAGGTTTAAAGCTGCACATTAAAGTGGTCCAAAAAAATGAAAATTAAAAATATATTTCTCCTGACACTTGCCCATATTTCAGAAACACTAATGATGTGGGAAATAAAAAACTGGATCGATTCGTGCATATTTAGAGGTGGCGCAACTCGAAGCGTTAGTATCATTATACAGTTTGGGGTGTCAAATTTCTTCAAACTTGCAGAACCCTTAAATATTAATGGATTTAGCTCAAAATCCGGTCTGATGTCTTTTTCCATATAAGGAATGAGAAAATCCATCGGGAGCTCTTATTTGTGCATTTTAATTTTTTTTACCATTAAAATGTACAAATAAAATTAAAATGCACAAATAAGAGCTCTTGATGTATTTTCTCATTCCTTGTATGGAAAAAGACGTCAGACCGGATTTTGAGCTAAATCCATTAATATTTAAGGATCCATTAATATTTGCCACCCCAAACTGTATAATGATACTAAGGCTTCGAGTTGCGCAATCTCTAAATATACACAAATCGATCCAGTTTTTTTATTTTCAACATTGTTCGTGGTTGTGGAATATGGGCAAATGTCAGGAGTAATATATTTTTCATATAAATTTTTTTTGGACCACCCTACTGCACACGGACCCTACAAACAGCTTATTAGTATTGTTATATAATGATTTAATATATGCGAGACTGGTGGGTGGGGAAGGGGAGTGAGGAGGATGGTTGTGTAATGTCTATTTTTGGTTCAAATTCACTAGTATATAAAAAGTTGTATTGTAGTATCTGTTCATATAGACTTGCAGTAATCATAATGAAACCTTATTACTGTATAAGACTAGTAAACATGGAGTTCAACGCTGTTCACGATCATATTAATCGTTTATCTTTATGAACACAGATATTACATTATAATTAGGGGCCGTTCAAAAATTACGTAACGCTATTTTTGCTAAAACTTGACACCCCAGAAACGTTCTGTAACGTTAGACCCACTATGTTGTTGTGTAACACTTCCCCCACCCCACACGTTACGGAACGTTACACGGGGGGGGGGGGGGGGGGGTCAGGTTTTAGCAAAAATAGCGTTACGTAATTTTTGAACGGCGCCTTACCTGTATGTCAATGTTATATATTGTTGGACCCCCCCCCCCCCTCCGCCTGTGGCCACCTTGTGGTGGGTGGACTCCCGTGTTCACCCAGTGGGCTACGTCGGCGGGGGCTTAGTCCCCGGAAGGGTCACCCATGCCAGACCAGGCTAAGAGCCACTAAAGTCTTTGGCTACCAGTACGGGTCTCCAGTGCTGTCCTTCGGAGGTGACGCCCTTAGGGCGTCACTGTGTTGGATGGTTGGGTGTCCTGGCCGGTGGGATTGGGGGGATGGGGTCTTTGCACCGTTTGGGGGCAAACTTTCGCATCACGGGGCCCTGTTTTTAAACTGACTGTGTGTCCCCTGGGGACGAGGTACCCCGCCTCCTGCGGTTTGCGCTCGGCCTCCCTTTCTCACCGGTAGGCAGTTTCTCGCGTTCCCTGGGTCCGTGTTCTACAACATTAATAACATGGAAACTATTACTTCTTATCCTAGAACTCGGGTGGTGGGCAACCAGGCCCCCGAGTCCTCTACCACTGGAAGACCACGTCTTGAGGAGGTCGCCCCCTCCCCTTCGGCAGTGGAACATTTGCACTCTCCTCTTCCGTTACCGACCCCAGGCTGTACCTTAGACATACACCCTCTGGAGCAGGGGTCTCGCCCCAGCCCACCTCAGCCGCCTTTGGGCAAGTCAAGTTCCACCCAAGACTTGCCTCCAAAACCTGGCTTCTTGCTCTCCCCGTATGCCCGCCTCCCCACGGAGAGATCCCCGCGGCGGACGGGGAAGTCGGCATTCACATTCATCCTATCGACCGTTGGATATCCCAGTCCACTTCGATTCTACAGCCTCCCTATCCCTTCCAAGTATCCACAAATTCCTAGTGATCCGGCCTACCTCTGGGTCCCTTCCGACCAACTCTGAACGGACGTTTCAGGCGATCCGAGCCCGCAGCAACTCCAGTCGTTATGATGTGCGACCACAGAAGGATGGCTCCCTCATCAAATCATGCTCAGTCGCAGAGACGAAAGCCCTACTCTCCCTCACTGAGGTCCTTGGATGCTTGGTGTCCGTCTCCCCACACCCTCGCCTGAACCAGAGTCAGGGCACTATTTATGCCACCCGCCTATTATCAATCACAGTGAACGAGCTCCTGGAGGACCTCTCACCCCAAGGTGTCACTAAGATCCACTACTTCACACCCCGACAGGGAGGCAGCCCCCTCTCCCACTCCGCGCCTACTTCTTACCTTCAACACCTTAGTCCCTCCTGACCGTATTGTATGGGGTATGGGAGACTGCACGTTGTGCGAGCTGTGTCTGCCCATACATCCCAGACCCGACCCGTTGCTTTAAATGCAACAAGTTTGGACACGTCAGTTCAGTTTGCCGACAACCGCACCAACTGTGTGTTCGTTGCAGAGAAATCGCTCACCCAAACAAATGCTCCAACACACGCAAATGCTCCAATTGCGAAGGCGCACACCCCTCTTCATCCCGCAAATGCCTTTTCTTCAAGTTCGAGAAGGAGGTCCAACGCTTGCATATAGCGGACTTCCTTAGCCTCCGAGAGGCGCGAGACAGGGTTGGGTACGATTCGATGTGGCCGACTCGATGCGACCCAACTCGATGTGGCTGACTCGATGTCAGGACAACTCGATGTGATATCCCTAAGGGATATTTTCGTTAGTTTTAACGAAAATATCACAACTTAACCTAACCAATCGTCAAGGGCGTACAGTTGACCTAACCGGGCATTCAGTTAACCTACATTAAATATATAAAGAAAATGAAATCGACTTGGCCTGGCATCGACTTGGCTTGACATCGAGTTGTCCTGACATCGAGTCGGCCACATCGAGTTGGGTCGCATCGAGTCGGCCACGTCGAATTGTCCCTGCCCCGCGAGACAGGGTGCGGGATCGGGAAGTGAGGTCGGAGGTATCTTACGCCGCTGCCCTCGGCTCTGTCCTCTCGGTACGCCGCCCTGGTCTGCCGCTCAAACCCCCCTCGCCCACTGCTCCCCATCCCTCCCAAAGGGATCCTTGCTGGACCCGACGACCTCCTGTACCCCCACCAACCCTCCTCTTCACGCACCTCACCTACCTCAGGAATCTGGGACCAGGACACCCAGGCCTCATCCACCTCGAACCCTGCCCTCCCAGCACTCTCTGCACACACCCGAACCTAACGCCCGGAGCAAGCCGACGAGGCGGAGACGCCGCAGCGAGTCGCCAGACCCACCGGCCCTTCAACATGCCTCTCCTTCTTCCCCCAGATCTAAGAAGACAGCTCGGACCCTCACACATCCCCACCTCGTCTACGAGGACCATATCACCCCACCGCAGAAGTTCCTCCAATCTACCTCCACAGACTCTGACAATAGTAGCCGAGTTACATGACCCGCCTCCCACGACGAGATCCAATCTGGACAACATCCTCTTCCCAGACGATCCAGTGGATGCGGCTCTGGCGCAACTACATGGTGTGGCCAATGGGAGCTTGGCCGCGCCCATGAGTCATATGGATCTGCTCTTGCCTCCTGGTGCCACTTTTTCCACCCCTCCACAAGAACACTCTGGTTCATCTTCCACCCCCACAGTACCTGCCCCCTAAGAACCCCGGCCCCCTCCTGTTAGTCACCCTGAGCACGGCCTCCCTCCCACCTGCCCTATCCTTGATACCAACTATCGCCACCCAGGGTCCGCCGTGAGACCTCAGACAGGCTGGGGGATGCCACTTTGGAAAATAAAGTGCCCCTTCCTGGTCCGAACACAGAAGCCCACAAAGAAACTCCTCACCCTCTGGGCCCACGACGTTCTCCTAGCTACCGTGATCCACGTCTCTGGTCTCGCTCGGCCGACTTGACCCGGCAATTTCCGCTGAGGTCGATTGGCCGACCGATTCCTTCTCTGGTGAACGGCAGATAGCTGTTAGAAAATCTAGAAGAGGAGGAGCCATTGTTGTTCCAAGGCGATATGATGACTTAAGCTGATTGATGCAGCATTGCTTGTATATATTAAGTTAAGGTGTATATATATCCACCTCATAATTGTAAGGTTGGTGAAAAATTCACTTAATTTAGAGCTAATATTTTTGGGCTCTTGTGGCATCATTGTTTGGGCACTCTTGTGGCATAATTTTTTTGGGGCACTGGCGCGTTCTTTCTACTCGTTTGTTGAATGCGGCACTTACAGGGCGTAGTCTTGTAGAGAGCTCTCTTGCAATTCAGTTTGGTTGTTTAGATACAAGATTGTTGCATCGTGCAATGGTGTAGGTGTTGTTGTTGCAAGATTTAGAAAGACCATAAATAGTGCCCCTTTTGTTTTTTATCTTAATTTTATGCAACTGAGGCCTAAGGTAGGCCCACATCGAGTCAGCAACCCTGAGGTAGGACCTAATAGGACCTCCAAGTCCGTAAGTTTGTTTAGTGTAGTTTAACTTGGGCTGTGGGTTGAAGTAGCCCCTCAGAGCTCGGCTGGGATTCTGAACCCAATCAAATAAAATAAAATAATATGGTCCTTCGAGCCGGATTCTAGCCCAGGACTGAGTCAGTGACTATTTTCCGGCAAAGTTCTGATTGTGCAAATTGTAGCCTAAGTTAGGCCTGGACGGGTTGAGCATAACTGAGTTAAGGTCCTAGGGTAGAAAGTTTGGTCGCCCAATTGCGAAACTTGGCCGCTAGTCTGTCGTTGTTTTGGGCCTCCATTTTTACCGGTTTGGTTAATTTTGGTTAATTTTGGTTTTGGTGTTCGTAGACGAAAGTTGCAGACTTAGTGCGCCAGTTATTTGGATGGATAATTTGGTATTCCATACTGGCGGTTGGTCAGTACCCCAACCAAGCAATTCAGTTTATTTTAAAAAAGGCAAAATTTGAGTTTGATCAGTTTGGTTAAGTATTTTTGCCAATTCAGCTTATTTGGCATTGAGCCCAATTGTTGTTTGCATTGAAGATGAGTGCAGCTGAATTGAACAAGTTTAGAAAAAGGCGAAGCGCCTACAAAGGTCATTGCTACTATAGAGTCTGCCATAGAGCAAGAGGATTTAAGCTTAGTGACTGCGTAGCTTTCCATATTAGAAACTAAAAGGGTTGCTCTAAGCGAAGTAAATGTTAAAATTGAGGTTCTTATAGAAGAGGATGAAATAGAAAATGACATAATTTACTTTGAAGAGATTATTGATGATATAATTAAAGTATGCCATCGAACAAAAGAGTTTAGCAGCTCAGTACAGTTAGAGACCAGGTCTAATAATGAAACACAACCCTCAACAAATGGTGTTTGTGAAGTTAAGGTTAACAGATCTGCAGTTCAATTACCGAGGCTTGTACTCAAAACATTTTCTGGGAATATTCAGGAATGGCAAGGATGGGCAGACAGTTTTCAATCAGCAGTTCATTCTAGTCAAGTGGCCTCAGACGATCCCCTTGCCCCGGCCCGAATGGTACAGCATGATCCAGCACATCCACCCTACCTTACAAATTTTACTACTAGACCTGTACAACCGCATATGGATAGAGGGCACCTTCCCCTCCTGGTGGAGGGAGGCCCATGTAATCCCCATCCCCAAGCCTGGTAAAGATTCCCTCGATCCGACAAACTACAGACCTATCGCTCTAACGTGTTGTGCCTACAAAATTTTAGAAAAAAATGGTCGCTACGCGACTATCCTCCCTCCTCGAAAATAATGATTCCTTCCTGGCTACTCAGTCCGGCTTCAGACGATTCCGCTCCATGACTGATCCCCTCCTGCTCCTCAGCCGAGACATACAGATAGCCTTCGACAGTGGACAATTCGTCCTATCAATTTTTTTTGACATATAGAAAGCCTACGACACCACCCGTCCGAAAATAATACTCAGTCAGCTCCAGAATCTAGGTCTCGTCGGAGCCCTGCCGACCTTCATCAGGAGCTTCCTCTCCTCCCGAACCTTTAAAGTTCGGGTTGGCCCAGTCCTCTCAGACACCTTCGTGCAGGAGGACTGGGTCCCACAGGGAAGCATCCTCAGTGTTATATACTTTAACAGTAATGAACACAGTCTCAAAATGCCTTCCACCCACCATCCGTTCTTCCATCTACGCGGATGACCTCGTGATCTACTTCGTGGGGCGGGAGCCGTCCGTCGTTCAACGGCAAATTCAGCTCGCCATCTATCGGGTGGAAAGGTGGGCGATGTCGGTGGGGTTCCGCCTCTCCACCCCCAAGACCAAGTGTATGCTCTTCAGCAGAAGAAGACCCGCAACCCTTCCTATCCCCTCTGTCACGTTATACGGCGATCCTCTTGAGGTTGTACCCTCCACGCGATTTCTGGGCATGATCCTGGACCGATGGCTCAACTGGGTTCCCCATCTCAAACACGAAGCAATCCCTCCAACGTCCCCTCACTCTCCTAGATAACCTCTCCCATACCACATGGGGCGCAGACCGACGCTCTCTCCTTCGCATTTACACTTCCATGGTCCAGTCGAAGCTGGACTATGGCAGTGTCGTATACCAGTGTCGTATACCGGCTCAGCCTCCAACGCCTGCCTTCGTATCTTGGACCCGGTAATGAATAGGGGCCTCCGCCTCACCACCGGTGCCTTCCGCTCTTCCCCAGCCTCCAGCCTCCAAGCGGAATGCAATTACCTCCCTCTCGCCCTCCGACGGGGTTTGCTCCTCATGAGGACATACCTTCGTGCGCAGAGACTACCCTCTTCGCTTCTATGCGCGGCGATTTCTGACCTCCCACCCCGAAGGACGAAGCTGGCACTTCATTGAAGCGATCCGCTCTTTCCTGGACCTTTCCAACATGCCCGCCCCCTCAGTTATACCCATCTCATACAACATCCACCCTCCCTAGCTCCTCACCCTTATCAAGTTTTGCAGGGACATGTGTGCCCTACAAAGACTACCGCGATCGCTACGGTATACAGGTCACTCTTCCGAGAACACGCAACCAAACACCCAGACACTGTCCCCATTTATACAGATGGTTGCCGCTCGGAGGCTGGTACGGCCACCGCAGCAATGATACTGGCCCAGCCCCTTTCTCGAGGCGTCAGCCTGCCCCGCGAAACCTCGGTTTTCTCAGCAGACCTCTTCGCGATTATGGAGACCCTCGACATCGTGCGCACCCATCCTGCCAGCTCCTTTGTCATTTATTCAGATTCCCAAAGCACACTTCTCTCCCTAGAGAGATTTAACCCCCCTCACCCGCTCGTCTGTATTATCCAGCAAACCTTCCACTCACTTTTTAACAACCTTCCGACACAAGACAATCGCCTTCTGCTGGGTCCCGGCCCATGTCGGCATCCAGGGTAACGAGGAGGCGGACCGCACGGCAAAGACGGCCTGCTTACTGCCGGCCTCCCACCGGCCCCTCCCTTTTTCAGACTTCTTCCCAACTCTCCGCTCCATCTGGTAACGGGAATGGGACCAGGCCACATACAACAAACTCCACAAGATCAAACCGCAATTAGGATACTGGGCCTCCTCATTCCACCGGTCCCGTCATAAAGAAGTGATTTTAGCCCGTCTCCGTCTAGGACACACACGCATTACACATGGTCATCTTATGGCTAAATCGTCAGCCCTGCTCTGCCCTACCTGCCATACCCCAATCACTGTCGTACATCTCCTGGTCGAATGCCCAAACCTGTCCGCTCTTCGTCGCAGGTGTTTTCCTCTCTTATCCAGAATTTCCATACCCGAGCGTGTACAATCCATACTCGCCGAAGGCCCCCACTTTTCAGCGGAAGCGATTTTTCTTTTCCTCACTCATTCCCATCTGCTTCAGCGTATCTAAATCTATACCCCTCCTACCGCCTATCCAGCAACTGAACTTTACTCACCACCCTAGTCTATCATCCCCAACTCAGTGACACCATCCACCCACTGTCTCGCCGAGATATGTACCACTTTCCCTAGGTACGAATCGGCAGTAAATTAAAGAAGGGAAAAAATGTTGGATTCAGTTGTCCCCCCTCCACCCCACCTTCCCCCAGTTGGGGTACCTTGACTATCGCTGCGGCGGTACCACATGTACAGAGTCGCCTGTGAGGCGAGGAACATTACATATGCGGGCAACTGTACATGGGAACCTTCCTGTCTTCTAGTTTTTTAAATAAAATATTGTGATTCACTCTATCATATGTCTTACTTATATCTAGGAAATAGCTATAAATAGTTGAATTACTGTCAGTGTATTTAGATATTATTTCCTTAAGTACATAGATACACAGGTCATTTGAGTGGGACCTTTTAAAAACAAACTGATTAGGAGATGTCCATAGGTAATAATTTAATTGGAGTAACACGTGTTTTTCTCGTAGTTTAAAGAAGCAGGAAGCGACAGCAATAGGCCTGCAATTATTGCTGGACAGAATGTCTCCATACTTATTTTTGACCAGGGGCAAGATATATACCCTCATGAACTCTGCAGGGATATCGCTATGAGCAAGCATGGCTGATAAGAGCAATGATATACAGACATACCACGTCCTTGGCATATTATAAAGAATCCCTGAGTTTACGAAATCTAAAGAATTAAAATCAAAGTTATTTAAATTTTTTGCAGTAAAAACAAAGCTAAAATTACACAGGCCTGCGAATGAGAACTTTGTAAGAGTTGTTTTCTTACTAATAACCGATTTTATATAATTCAACTACGCTGATTTCGAATTTAAGGTGTCCATTTTTTCTATCACGTAAGGATTTTCTGCAAACTGGAAGGGAAAAAACAAGAACAAAAATAGATATTATTTATTTCAATTTACATTTAGGTACCTATTTCGCTTTGTTATACTAATTACAAATGCAAACAACTTTAAAAAGAAAGAAGAATATGTAACTGACGTTAATAGTCATCTTTATTTGTCCTGAATTTTCTTGTGAGATCTATACCTTTTAGTGTCGAATCTACGCGCTGTTCCTTTTCTTTTATGTAATAATTCTGACGTATTCCGTTTCAACATCCAGCACTAATCAGCCATGATGCTGATGTCCCACCTTCCCTGATATCTCTTCTCCTTTTCTTTGATGTCTTGGTGAAACCTTCTCCTTGTTCTTCGCTGAGTGCTCCGAGATTCTCAGGAAAGTAATCCAAGTGTGAATGTAAGAAATGTAATTTTAAACTCATATTACAATTCGACTCTTTGAACTTATTTAGCATGTTGTTCACAATGTTTTGGTAATTTGGGTCCTTGTTGTTCCCCAAAAATTTGCTGATAACATCCTTAAAAGCAATCCACGCTTCTTTTTCAAGATTGTTCATTGTTCTTTCAAAGTCAGTTTTCTAATCTGGGGACCAACGAAAATTCCTTCTTTCAATTTTACTTCCGAAAGAATTGGGAATTTACCACACATATACTTAAAAAGTTAAAACAATCTCCATCGTCGTTCAAGGCCTTAACAAATTGCTTCATCAAGTCCAATTTTATGAAAAGCGGAGATAAAAGACTTCGTTTCAACCGAACTTTCACGTTCAATGTTTTTAGAATCAGGTGTCAGGTTGACTCTGCGTGGCCATTCCTTTTTTATCCAGTGCTGAGTTCTTGCTAGGCTATCCCATTCACACAAAAAATATGAAAACTTCGTATAACCTGGTTGTTGACCTAACAACATACAAATCACTTTTAAGTCTCCACAAAGTAGCCAGTAGCCACCAGGGCTGTGGAGTCGGAGTCAGGAGTCGGAGTCGTGGAGTCGGTCAATTTTGAGTGGAGTCGGAGTCGGAGTCGGAAGTGCATAGTTGGATGGAGTCGGAGTCGGGGTCGGTGCAAATCCTTCAATTATAACCATAGCAGCCTAGGCCTAGGCCTAGCTCAATTTTATGAATAAAATAGATTTAACTTAATGTTTTAATATATAATATAATATATAAATAATATATAATAGATAACATATAAATATGAATAATATATAAATATAGTTGCTTATAATTAATAAGGATTATAATTAATTAATTAACATAATTAATAATAAGGAAATTTAAAAATTTTGTACTAGCAACCCTAAATCTTTTTCAGATTTTTAGATTTCAATTTGATAATTTTGATAAGCATCACTGAAAGAAGATTTAATGGAAGCGATCCTTTTTTTAAGAACAAATTCAGTTTAGGTTAGTACATTTTGTTACGGATGTTTATAATAATACAAAAACATCTTATTAATTTGCTAAACCAATAATAATCTTATTTTGTTTAAGTTTCAATCAGTTTGTATTTTGGGATTTATTGTAATTTTTGAATAAAGAGAAAAAAAGCCATTAAGGCATAGTTATAGCCACTAAGTAACCTGATTCTGTGGTGGTGACGAAATGCCTTGTTTATGAATCTCCATTGGCCTAATAAAGCTAATCGTAATCAATTTGGCCTTAACATTCCATCGGAGTCGGAGTCGTAATTATACAAGTCAGATTTCTGGAGTCGGAGTCGGAATGTTAAAATTTTTGGAGTCGGAGTTGGAGTCGGCAAATTTTATCACCGACTCCACAGCCCTGGTAGCCACCCATGTTCTTTGTATATTTAACCTTAGCTAGAAGAAGCTCAAGATTTTCATACGTTTCTTCAAGTGAACCGAATGAGCCACAGGAACGGATGCACACAAGTTACCGTAGTGAAGGAGGACGCCTTTTAGACTTCTTTTGGAGAAATCAATGAAAAGTCTCCACTTATTTGGGTCATAGATTGCAGCGCCTAGCTTAAGTATTAGTTCCGAAACATTGTTGCAATATACCAGTGAATTTTCTTGAGAAAAATATTGGATGGATTCTTTTTCTCGATTTCTGTACCAATAAAATGACGTCCCGGGAGAAAGCAAGTTCTTTGCACGGTCTGGATCCCAAAATCAATGAAGAACCCTTCAGGAGACACAAATCTCTTACCAAATCATGAAGTTAATTTTGTGTAAACAATTGGGGTTCACCAGATGTTTCGGTTTGAAAAAAATTAATATTATCGTTTCCAGCATCATCAGACACCGAATCAGATCAAGTTATATGGAGAGTATTTGGTTTAGTAGGTACAGGTATACGGTATACCAGGTCTTACAGCAGACTGAAAGTTTGGATAAGAAATTTCCTTTTATTTTTAGTACTGTAGCATTGCACGTTACAAGAACAAAAATAGCAGTCATTGCTGTGATTTCTAGGCTCACACCAGACCATTGGAATCCCAAAGAGTAAAGAATCCTTTTTACCTTTACTCCACAGTCTAAGTTGTTCACAAACACTGCAAACTTTGTGGAGCCCATGATTTGTCTTGATTCCCAAGTTTCATTCCGAAGTACGCATAGTATGCTTTCTTGACGAAGTCTATAATATCTCGCCTTTGTTTTTTCACAGTAAATTTTCCACAAATATAACAGAAAATGTTTGGGCTATTTACACACCCTCTGGTTCCATAGCGACAAATAAACAAATTTCAAAAGAGAAATATAGTCACCGCGCACCTTTGCATAATAAAGAATATAACCGCGCACGCACTACACAGACTGACTCATCTCGTGGCTTGTCAATCACTTATATACCAGCGGTGCATTTCTCGAATGTTCTAGAAGATGCTATGACGTCACTTCTGATCTGGAAGCATTTATAGGCAGTAGTTTTAAATCAAAATTTAATCGAGTCAATTTTAATGAAAATTACTTACATATGTAATATGACATTTTATGAAAAATCTGTACATGATGACAAAAAATTAATATTATTTTCGGAATCAGTGTGCAAAAATTACTATATAAGTGATAAAATATTTCGGATAACAAAACCATCGCAGGCCTGTGTAATCATTAAAAATACCAACAATATCAAACAAACAAACTCTTTATTTCAGACTCAGCAGGTACAGACATTATACAAAAGGTCCATAGAAGATTGAGAGTTAGTTGTCTGGGGCACTGACTAAGTAGGCCATTGAATCACTGTGCATAATGAACATACAATTGCCTACGTTAACGCTCCCAGATTTGAGATTTATAAAATATATCGGAGACCAGTCCACTAACCATGGCTTCTATTACACTGGTATGCATATGAAATTTTTTTGTCTGCTGTGAGGGTTTTTTTCAACTCATATTATATAATTCGACCATGCTGAATTCGAAAATGACATTGGTTTTCCTCAATCAGGTCAGGTTTTTTCTCTATTGGCCATTTATTATAAGTCCAATTTTATCCCCAAATTTATTGATTTTTTTAGCTTAAACACTGTAGATACGAGTAATATTATAAGAACACTCGTGAAAAATGAAAACATTGTGTGAATAAATACTTTTATTCATACAATGAATATGGAAAAAAGTTTATTGAGGAAGGAAGGAAGTTTTTTGGCTTTCCGTCTGTGTTTTTCTTCGGGCACGTCTCGCTTCAAACACCAGCAATAGTCCGCCAGCATATTGATATCCCAGTTTCCCTGGTACCTCTCTTCCATTATTTTGATATCTTGGTGAAATCGTTCACCCTGTTCCTCACTATAATCCCCGCAATTTTCAGGAAAATAGTCCAAGTGGGATCACAAAAAGTGCATTTTTATGGACATGCGCGACCCATGAGCTTTGAAAGCTTCCATCAAGTTTTCGACAACGGACTCGTATTCTGGACTTCTACGCTTGCCAAGAAAATCAGTGACAACTGATTTGAATGCCTGCCAGGCATTCTTCTCAGTTGGAGTCATTGCGTTTTCGAATGAGTATCCTTGATCAAAGTTCGAATTTGAGGACCATCAAAAACCCTCCTTATTCATTAGTTTGATGAAATTTTTCATCAAGCCCAGCTTAATATGAAGTGGTGGGAGCAAAATTTTTGTTGGTGGTACAAGGGGCACTGAAACGACATTATGCGACCCAGGTTCAAAATTCTCTCTGGATGCCCATTCACGCTGTGCATAGTGCTTCTCATCCGCTCGGCTATCCCATTTGCAGAGGAAACATGGTATTTCGTGTATCCCCCTTGCATTCCCAATACAAATGCCACAATCTGAAAAAAATGAAAATATTTAAAGAATTTAGAGAATTTGTTCTATCAGATAAAAAAATCTATGCATTGGACTGTATCACTTCTGTGGGGAAGTTAAGTGTTCTTATACGCTCTCAAATAACCTTTGGAAAAACAACATAGTCAATAGCAATAGTTTACTTATGATATTAGTATTACCTTCAAATCTCCACAGATCCTCCAGTTATGTTGGTCGTATACGAGAGCATCCAGTAAAATTTTCATGTTATCGTAGCTCTCAGTAAGTTGTACGGAATGTGCTACAGGGACTGATGCAACCCTATTCCCAATGTTGAGAAGTACTGCTTTCAAACTTCGTTTAGACGAGTCTATAAATAGCCTCCATTCTGATGCGTTATATGGCAGGCCCAAGGATTCGATTAGCCCCTCAACATTGCAGCAGTACACTAAGGAAGAGGTATTTTCGTGCACTGCAAAAAACTTGTGGAATTCTTCCTCTCGTTTCCTATACCAGGAGAATGTTGTTCCCGGAGCCAGCAAGTTGTCCTCTCGAAGTCGTGAGCCCAAGATCTCGGCAGCTAATTTGGAAAGTCCTAAATCCCTGGTAAGATCATTAAGTTTGGCCTGGTTGAGAGGCCTCGGCTCATTTGAAGCGGTATTTTGAGGTATATACGACTGGGACTGGTCATTGGCATTGGTCATTGATTCATCATCAGAATCATCGAAGTCCAGGGTTTGAGGTGGGTCGGGTATTGGAATTTCAGGACCATGGGGTACAGGTCTCATAGCAGAAGGAATGTCAGGGTATACAACAATGTGTTTATTCTTCTTGTTAACTCCTGAAAATAGAACACAGAAACATGGATATAAAACTTGCATATGAAATAGAAGAAGCATTCAGACAGTGGCGGCTCGTGAGGGAAGGCTGCGGTCTGTAAGATATGAAATAGGTCGATGGAGTCTGTATATTTTCTTTCTTTTTCATTCATATTGTCCCTTCCGGGACAATATGAATGAAAAAGAAAGAAAATATACAATCATTGTATATGTAAATGTAACTTGTATAACAATATGTATGTGTAAATGTATTTTCTATAACAATATGTATATGTAAATTTATGATTACCATTATGGTGAATATTATGCTATATATGGTGAATATTACATTATGGTGAATATTATGTCAAGTTTCATACGAGGATTTCAAAATATTTAAGAAAAATAAATTTATAAGCCCACCTTGGAGGTTTGTCATGCAGAAATAGCAATCTGTCACGTGATCCTTTCCTCTCTCCAAATCATGGGAATTCCAAAAGGCAAAGATTTCGCTCTGCCTTTGCTCCATCTTCTCAAATTTTCAATGCGCGTCTTGCAGCACATATGAGGGGCGAAATTTTTGTCCTGGTCCCCTAGCTTAATTCCAAAGTATGCTCTATACATTGTCTTCACAAATTTAGTGATTTGGGACTGGTTATTTTGCATGGTAACCGTCCCACATATGTAGCAGAATCTATTGGGATCATTTTTATACGCTCTATTCATTATGAAATATTTTATCTATATGCCTGAAAAGTAAAAAAAGATATTATACAAGTGAAACAAGTGATGATAGATGTTACTGTTCCAATTCCGCTTTGACAAAATCACGAAAAATTCTATTTTACTTATGAGGCCATAGCCGGATAACCTGAGCTGATTGAGAAAAACGGATTGCAGATTCGAAATCAGCAGGAAAAATTCTATAAGAATCACTTACAAAACCCTTGACAGCAAAATTGATGCATACCAGTGTTATCTTATTGACTGATTCACCAAGCCAAGTGATAAATCTAAATACAAAATTGCGCAGGACACTGGCACAGTTAGGCGCCTTATTGACTACAAACAGCATACTGGCAATAGAAGGAGCACCATTTATAAATCTTGGAGTTCTTAATAAACTCCTAAAAATATTATTAAATGCAACATACAATTTTCTCAGATATTATCAGGTCCTGATCCTGATCCTTTTCAAATATTCTATCATTATGTTCTATTAGGCTAATCCTATCATGCTTTTTATTCTTATACTGTATTTAGAAAAACTAATAAAGAATTTCTTTGGGTCTTTATTATTGATATTTCTAGCTAGATTTATTTAATTATTATTATTATTATTATTGCTATTTCTGGCTAGATTTATTTCACTATGCCTTTTGCTTGCTCTTCCTAATCAAACTGTTTAGCTTATTTCTTAACTACCTATAATTATCCAAGTCTAAAAGACTATCACTGCTTTTAAATTATGAATACTTTTTTTTCCCCCCTATTCTATCGCAAAGGTTTCCTAATCTTTGTATTCCTAACAGTTTTGAAAGGAATACACCTACATTGTACATCCTCTAAAATTTCTTTGAATCTAGACCACATCTTAATAGCATTTTTATTGGCAAATTCATTATCCCACTTTATTGAGCCTAACAACTCCCTAAATTTACTATAGTTCCCCTTTGAGAAGCAAAGAACTAGGTGGTCATTATTGACTACATCCCTATTTAATTCTATCTTAAAAGGTATGATCAAATGGTCACTATTCCCTAAATGCCTCTCCTACTGCAAGTTCTTGAATAAGCTCATGATCATATTATGGTCCTGTCATAATTTGTGTTTTTATTACAGTTAACAATACTTAAGTAAAAGAAAGGCAAAAGTAAAGGAGAGGTTATCTATTTTTGAGGGGGTAACCTTTTCTCCATGCTGTCTGGTGTACGTGTCTCGGAAGGGATTAACACACCTTCTCGAATACAGTCTTCAAGGCAAAATCAAAATCTTATGGAACCACGTTTTACTTTAACTGTTTCAACGCTGTCTGCGACCGGCTTCGAAGGGATTAACGCCTTCTGCGAAATATTTCTCAAAACAGCGAAAAAAGCCTTATGACGCCACATTGGTTACCTTAACTATAACTTTGTTTAGTAAAGAAAGTCAATTCAGCTATATGTAAATACTAAAGCAAGGTAAATTAGGTATGTTAAGTTAGATATGAAGGCACCGGATACTACTGTAAATATATTACTTTACTAGTGAGTTAATTTCTAAGAAAAACAACTTATCATAATAACTGACACTGGCCACTCGATAAACACGTACGTTCACAAGGAAGAATAGGTAAAGACTGTAGGTGAAGGTTGAGGAAAATACCTTGACTATGGAAAAGTAGGCAAGGAAATTTTACAGGAGAGAGGTACAGAGTTACAAACTAACAAAGACCCTAAGATCCACTCTAGGCAGCCCAAGAAGGAAGTAGAAAAGTTAGAAATAGCAATAGAAAAAGAACTCTGAAAATTTATACCATGCCTACACTTAAAGACGTGTAAAGCTTTCACACATGAATAGTAGTAAGAGTAAAGTATGGAACAGACAAGGCTCTCTCCATCCTCCAACAGCCAGTGCTGACAGAAAATAGTGGTGAAAGAAGATTTATAGGAAAGTAGGAAAAGAAGAGAGTCTTAGTTCATTCACACCATGCGTACACTTATCTTATGTACTCAGTTGCGCATTAGAAGAGAGCGGAAAATAAAAGATAGCATGAATACTGAACCATTCTGCGCCATGGAGTTTTTAAGGATTTTTTTATTTATTATGTACAAGTCATCATTTGGTCGTTGCATCATTTCGCCATAGCTTGCCAAAGACACCGTATCGAAGGTTTATTCTATGCTACCTTCTTCGTATAGGAATTACCTAAATAAAACAGGAATTACCGAGATATTATGCATTTCTATAAAACACTTAGCTAATCTATTAACAAGGTAGACGAGTGTCTGAGCGCATTTTCTATAATTGGATGTACAGTATGTCATGTGTATGTGTCTGCCAACTCTTTGAATGTCGCGAGTTTCACCTTGGGTCTCCCGCCGTGAAAGGTGTTTATGTGGCAAGTGATATATTGTTATATGTTATAATGTTTCAGACCAACAAAGACCCTAGGATCCACTCATGGCTGGTCTACCTAACTGTGTTCGTAATCGTGTATTGTGTATGTCATCCGTGGTGGCGGAGGGGACCTACAATTTTACGTGGGTTCCGAACCACAAGAACATAAGAAATTTATGTAAAAACTGCCGGTAAATTGGCAACGACCAATTTTTACGAAACTAAATAATTATCAGTTTAACACTAATTAATTATCGATTTAAAACTAAAGATAGAATCTCTGGATCCAGAGGATCAAGTCATAATAGACTACTATCCACAAATATGTTACACTCTATATCTATTTATAACGGACATGCAAATATATCAGATCCAAAGAATCCAGTCAATTTCATTACGGTATCCATGAAGTCACGGTCCATATCGATTGCGGACCAAGTCAAAATTTACAATCATATACATTACAATATATACACTTGCGAGAAAAAGTGTAGGTGTGGCTGTAAAGACTGTACAGTAATGTAGAAATGTGTGTGCACCCATTTTGGGTCTCCCATGTAAAGGTGTTTGTGGGGCAAGTGAAGATCATGAGTTTTTCAATACCTCACAGAGGAATCTCTTTAAATCGGGTGTGTAAGGACAGAGAGTATCCCCAATCCCCTAACCCAAGATGCTGCCTCCCTATATCCCACAACACTTGTGTTGAGCTGTGGGATCTATCCCCAGAAAGCCTTAATTTTACTACCTTAAACTATACCCTTTCTATCAACATATTCGTCTAATCGATTTTTAAACATGTTTATAGACGTGCTAGTAATTACTTCTACCGGCAAACTATTCCAGCTATTTACTATTCTATGCGTAAAAAAGTTTTTGGCAACTGCTGTCTCGAACCTTCTACTTGTCAACTTACACCCGTTATTTCTAGTCCTATTATATTGAGATATTTCGAAAAAGCTATCTCTATCTACGTTATCGAACCCATTCATGATTTTGAAAACCTGGATTAGATCACCCCTTAACCTCCTAGTCTTGAGTGTTGTCAATTTTAACTCCTTAAGCCTATCCTCGTACGACTTTGACCTAAGCGACGGAATCATCTTAGTTGCTCGTCTTTGAACTCTTTCGATTTTGTCTATATCTTTGCGCATATGCGGATTCCAAAATTGGACCGCGTACTCCAAATGGGGTCTAACTAATGATTTATAAAGTGGAACTATAATATCGCGCGATTTGTACTCAAAATTTCGCACTGTTGTGCCACTAGGTGACTAGGGCATAGAATATCTTTTCCGGCGAGGAATATCAGTGGAGGGTCCCTGTATTTTTGTACTGTGTACTTGTCCCCTTATGGAGGATGAAAGTGTTCCGTTGTTGTCACTATGGCGAATTCAAGTCTTCTACTTAGAGGTGTTTATGAAGCAAGTGATCAAAGCAAGAGTTGTTCGATGGTTGATCATCCTATGTGGGGCATAATACAGAGAAGTCTCTAAAGTTGGGGGAGGAATGACCGGAGGACTAAGTGTAGCAGGAAATTTTTAAACAAACGAGAGAGAGAGAGAGAGAGAGAGAGAGAAATCTGGGAAATTATATAATTATTATATAAAATATATATATATATATTTTAATAATAATAATAATGATCCGTGTTAACCCTAACCAAACATTTATAGTTTGATGTTATGCTTTTGTAACTGGAAATTGGAAAGCAAATTCAGGCTTTATGACAAGTTTTAAAACTATTTGGTTTCAGCGCACGTCGGACGAGCCTCTTAAAAGTAAAGAGTCCTTAAAATTCAGAAATAGGTTCACGGAGACCAACAAACACTTTTCAGTTTTAACACTGATGCCTTTCCTAACTCGGATTTGATCTTCAAGGTTTTTTTTTTACACTAAATTATCCGTTCCATGCCCCTTCAAACATCCAAACCGCGCATCCATCTGAAATACAGATAATGAAGCTACTACACATACCCCAGGAGATGGCGAGATTTAGAGACGTTGATTAATGTAGGTGTATAATTTTTCGTCAATACTTTCGTGTGTTTCAGACTTTATTTCACTTTTTTGTCTGTTCAATTTCCCCGATTCCCCTCTTTAAATTTTATAGATAGGATAACAAGTTTTCATACTTGTCACACTAAAAAACAATACATTTATACAAATTTTTCGCCCCACCCTAGAAAAACATTCGTTCATTGTCAGTCATTTTTTAAGAAAAGCTGAAGTAAATTTACATATCCTCAAAATTGAAATTACGAACACGAATTAATCCTTTCGCGACAATGAGAGACTAAAATATTCAATAAATATCTGAGAAGAGTCGGAAAGATATTAAAGAAAGCATTCAAACACTTTAATAGTGATTGCATTCGGGTGGGTTCGATATGAAACTAAACAAACATGGTATTAGGTAAGATAAGCGGACATACTGCATTTAAACTCTGTAATAAGTATGATACAAAAACGCGTTCTTATGGCACGATCGGCATTTAGAACTTTTTTTTTTTTTACGAGTGCATCAGACCTCGCGCCAACTGGGATGGATCCCCGATAAACGCCGCATTGAAATCATGAACAAAATATAGGTATAAAACCGAGATAATGGAAGATGAATAGTATACTTATGAGAACATTATGGTATTATACCTTAGCCAACAACAGGAAAAAAAAAAAAAAAAAAAAAATATATATATATATATATATATATATATATATACATATATACATACATATATATATATATATATGGTGTAACAAAAGACCGTTATCATAAGAAATTAATGTTTGATCTTTTTGCTTCAGGTTTGTAACTGATGAACAATATGGCTGATTACACCTCGCAAGAGAAAGTAAAATTAGTTTTATTACATGTAGCTTCCTCTGGGGACATTTAAAGTCGGGTGTTTACCGACAAGATCACGAACTATTCAACAGCTAAAAGACAACATACAGCAAGATGTAAGAGCATGAGTGAGGGGTGTGCTGCGTAACGTTCAATATAGCTTATATGATTGAATTAACACGTGTCAACACCTGTGTGGCATACAATTTGAACATTTATTGTCTTCATAAACAAAAAATAATCTATGGTAACGGACGTTTGTTGCACTATTTATATTAGCTACTGTACGTAGCTATTCAATCATTCATTTGAGAAAACAAAAAACCTAAAAAATAAAAGTGAATAAGTGTAAAGGCAGAAAAACAGAGTGGGGGAGTTTAAGATATGATTGTTTTGGGGGGAGGGGGACTTCAGGGGAAAATTCAGAGTAAAAAATGAATTTCTTAGTAAGTTCCAACGAAGCCAAAATGAAGAGACACAAAAGGATTGCATCGCCTATTATGGTTAAAAAGAATCGTTACTCAATATTTTTCAGAATTCTTTTGTCCATAAGATGATTTTGTATGCATGTGATATATATATTATATATATATATATATATATTATATATATATATATACACACACACACAGTAGATTTCAATGAAATAAGATGGGAGAGATTACATTTTTAAATTTTGAAAAGAAAATCACATTTTTCTACAAATAATACAGATGGTTCATATTAATCCCTGAATGAAGTTTTGCTGTATCACCTTTAACGCTTTAGTCCAGATTACTCTTTTAGTTAGAAGTCAGCACCTATACGTAGGTTATATATAAATAGGTAAGTGCAGAACGTCCTCTGCCAAAATAAAATCGGACTAAAATACTTGTATCGTGAAATATAACTCGCCACATTATAACTAAAATAATGACATTTATGTTACTTTGAGGTAACACAAACTTCAATCAGTCAAACATCAATTAATCAAAACGTCAATTAGCATTAACGTCAATGAAATTGCGGTTCGGTCCCGATTTGGAAGTGCGTGTAGTAATGCCTCTACTGAATATGTAGTTTAATTTAAGCTCGCAAATTCAATAAAAATTTAAGATTTTAATCAAAATTAATTGAAGATAATTTGTTTCAGGGGTCGCCGCCGGCCGAGGATTTTCAAACTGAAGTTCCACCACCAGGCGTTACCTCCGGAGTATCTCGACCACTATGAAGCGAGTCTTCGACAGGAGCAGCGCCATGGAATCCCTCCCTCAGATGGCTTCAGGGAAACGCACGCAGGACCCAGAGAAACGATCAACGAAGGTCTTCAATCAGGACTCCGTCAGAGTAATAAAAACCGAAGTGGGAAAAACCAGAGAAGTTCGCGACCAATAACCATTCACGAAGCTGGAGGAGGGGCTACTGAAGCCCTTCTGCGAGATCTTCTTTTGGCCAATCCTCACTTACAACAGGCAGCGTTGCAGCAAGCAGCTATTGCCAGAGCACAGTCCGTCCCGTCTATCATGTTAGCTTCTGTTGGGAACAACCAGAGGATGTCCTATCCCAATGGTCCTCTCCCGATTCCAAGCCCGGAGAGCAGTATGGGAGCGGAGGACCGGTCGTCTTACGCCAGCGATATGTCCATCGAAGAATATCCTAAACGGGGTCGAAAACCCAAAAAGGGAGACTCTAATTACTTTATGGGAAGGGGCCTGGGGGGCAGTGGATTCGTGAACTCCAGTGTGGATTTGGAAGTCGAGAAAACCCCTTCCCAAATGACAATGACTGGGGACACGGCGGAAGCGATAGCTAAATGTCGGAGTTACACCTCTCTTCTTTACGCGCCCTTCGACCAGAACGAACCCTTGAACCTCTGCGTCAGGGATGAGTCCTTGAGAGAAGACTTCTCTCTGCCCTCATGCGACACCAGCGGTTGTGACGTTAGTCGTATTAAGAGCGAACCTTTAACGGAGGAAGAGAACAAGGGTCAGAACGACTCGAACGAACTACAGGATCAAGTGTCTCATGTCTCCAGTGACTCTCATGTTCCTTGCTCTCCCTCTTCCGATTTCCCCAGCTGGAATTTAGGGGGCAGTTACCTTGGGGGAGCCCCGCACTGGATTCACGACTACAGATTAAAAACGGAAGATGGCCTTAGTTCTGGACAATCCACTCCATCGATCTGTTCCCAGTCTTCCCATCTGCAGTGTATGTCACCTCCGACGTGGCCTCACCTCTCCCCTCCCCCACAAATGCCTTCCCCGCATCCCCTTTCCCCAGCACCTCCATTGTCCCCATTAATTCATTCTAATCATCCAAGACACATTCAAGCTTTAATTAAGGAATCTCTCCAGCAGCGGTTTGAAGAAGCTGCGAGGGAAAGACTTTCCCCTCGGGAAAGTTTTAGTTCACGGAAGTCCGACCGAACTTCACCTCTAACGCCAAGTTCGAAGGACTCCCCGGCAAAGAGCGGCGCTCGGAGGAAGAGGTCTGCTCTCTTTATTCCTCCGGCAGATCCCAGTACCGAAGTGAGTATCTGCAAGTTTAAATTTACTGGTGGGGCGAACCCGATGTTAGAAGAAAAGAAAATGGTGAGCGTGGACGCCGGCGGAACACTTCGGTATTTCAGCGGCGGGGAGCGAACTCTGTGCAAAGATATAAATAACTCGCCCAATCTCCGCCTTTCAGGGAAACTTTTAGAAAATCTTTCTAAATGCGAAAAAGACGTGAAAAAAATTCGCTTAGAAAGTGACACAGACGACACCTGCAGCCTCCCCGGAGGGAAATTAGAAGCATCCTGCAGCAGTGCCACGACAAGTCCTACTGGCACTCTAGAATACGGGATGCAAAGTCCTTTAAGCTTCTCCCATCGAAGACTCCCCCAAAAGGAAAAGAAGGTCAAAAAAGTCGAGCGTGAGGGAGAAGCTGGAGCAGACCTTAAGGGAGAAAGGCCTGCTTATCCAGACGCAGCAGGTGGAGTCCGCGGAAGGGGCAACCTATTGCAAATTTAGACAGCTAAGGAAGATCACCCGGTACCTGTTTCGTAGTTGGAAGGATTATTTACCTGGGCAAATGCATGAAGGGGTTTCTGGGGACCAAAATTTACACAATCCCAGGTCCCCAATGTACAACGACAGTCCCACCTTTCATACCGCACAAATGAACAGCCGCGAATACGCATCCAGCGGCCCCTAATAATAACTCGCGAGGCTAATACTTTCGTACGTACGTACGTACGTTCATTTCAAAATCACTAGACTTCGAATTAAAGTACAAGGATAAATTCAGTAAAGGTCAGACTAAATTAAAGGGAGAGAGAAAAATGATGAAATAATAATAATAATTTCATTACCAGGAACACTTATCGGCATCAACGGATCATAACAACGAATGATGACCTTTAGTGGGTATGATCTCATTTATTTGCCCGCTGCTTCTTCACCTTTCTCCGAAATTGGTACCGTTAATCGTCTTACATTTTCTAAATAAAAATGAATAAAACTATTTATTTAAAATAAGTGTACACAGGAATTAAAAATACTTAAAAATTAATATTTGTAAATATTGATGTTGGAATATTGTTGAAATTTTTTGATAAATTTCTTTCAACAGACACCTAAGTTATTAATAAAGAAGCCAAAGACACTTTTTTTCTATTCTGAAAGCAAAGTTGGAGAATTCGAGCCATATAAAGTGGATCAATTTGCAAGCTTTAATAAAATTGGCATTATAAGAAAAAATAATGAAGGTATTTTTTAATATATATATATATATATATATATATATATATATATATATATATATATATATATATATATATATATATATATATATGTTATAACCAATTCTAAGTCATGCTAATATTCTTAGAAATTAAAAATAGTTCTGTATAATTGTTTATAAATGGTTACAATTAACAAGGTGTTTAGACACACACGTGCTGTGTATATCATATAATCATATACATCCCCTCATAAATTGTTAATAGAAGTACAAAAGAATTTATATATGTTTATATTCTTATATAATATTTATATATAACTTTGTAAATAAAATATAACTATTTAATTATATTGTCACATTCATTATTAACAGTTTTTTTTTTTTTTTATTACCGAGGAGAGGCAATTATGATTGTTAGTTAATGCAATCTTTTTAGTTGTTAATGAGGCAACAGGAATCCACACGTATTCTTTCAGAAAATTCATAGTCTTCTTGGTATTCCCAAATCCTTTATTTTCCCCCCCTCCCTCCCAATCTACATTTACTCCCTTTATATAGGCTTATACATCTTTCAGTTTCACTTTCAAATAGGCCTAGTAAGATGCTGATGTTAATGTTATTAATTGACGTCTGTATTATATAGTTCACTGTAAAATCATTGTTTAGTTCAGGTAAGAAAGTAAAGAATGTAACTAAACTAATATTGTCAATAGCTTTTCTAATTCCTTTTAATCCTAATATGCATGCTATAATACTTACCTCGAATTATAAATGTAACTAGTTTTCACCGTTGCAGTAACAATATTATTAATATTATTTAGTGATGCGTTTATACGCAGTAACGACAGTATTGTTTTACAATTACAAAGCTTGTAACCCACATACCTTGTCATACCCTTACCAGGGACATTCCTTGTCGGGTATGAGTGAGGGGTATGAAGAAGACAGTTGAACAGGATTAAACTTCTCTATGCCAAATTTTTTTTTCGTTTTTTCTTTAAGGAATTTGAATACTATGGCAAGATAGGTTTATTATTATTATTATAAGTAACATTTTCATATGGTGTTATTACACTCTATGTAATACCTAAAAACTGCTGTTAATTTGTCAGTTCTACACGTACGCATTCCAAGTGTGTTAATATTTGTTTTCATTACAATTAATGTTTATTTACCATCGTTGATTTTATATATATATATATATATATATATATATATATATATATATATATATATATATATATATATATATATATATCGTATATAAAGGAAATAGTGAGGTCAGAGTTATATACTCGCTGGTCGAGTATCTTATAAAATATGACTTTTTTTACAGTTTTGTTATAGATAATTTTATTACCTTAACTTTGGGGAAAATTACAATGCTCGAATGCGTTGGGGTGGGGGTAAAAAGCAATGATTACACAGGTCAACAAAAAAAATTTTTTGTTTCGTTGTCAAGGAAATTCGTACGAATTTAGGGTATTTTGGGGTTGCTGAATTCCAAAATGAAAGTAGTTTTTCCGATTTGGCTCTAGTTCTTGAGATAATGAATACCCTCAATTAATAGGAAACGTAACCATAACGCGTGCATATGGGAAACTACCGGAACATTCTAGATGGTGAGACACGCGAATATTCTTAGTGTTTACTCCGCGATCATTCTAGAATATTCCCCCTCCGTATATAAGTCATCGGCCACCCAACCAGTAAGTAGGCTCCGCCTGAACATTAAATTTTTTGCATTTTTACGTGTTTCAATGGGGTACCAATTATCTCATAAATTAGAGCCAATCTAGCAAAACCGATGTCATATTCGGAATCAGCACCACAAAGTTACCCCAAAATCACTCTAATATGATTGGCAATAAAATGAGTGTTGACCAGAGTGTTATTCTTTGCAATATAAAATTTCCATTCTCCTCAATTAGTTGTTTGATTTAATTTAGGAAAACTTTATTTTAATTTTCCTGATAATTATTATATTATTATTATTATTATTATTATACTACTACTACTACACTACTACTACTAGTTAGAGAGAGAAGAGAATATTTTTTATAGAAACAATTCCCCTCAATCCTTTATGACCATATCCCCGTGATCTTCCCCAAAGCATTTATTTCGTTGTCTGGTTCCTTTTTTTCTGAAAAGGCTTCAAGACGCTTTTTATTTTTCAACTGTTGCTTGGGTTTTTTTTTTTAATTAAAAAATTTACATTTTCTTTATATGTTGTTGTTTTTTGTTCTTAAATTTTACGCTTAAAATATAATGTTTTAACCTCGACAACGAAATCAGTAGACATACGAAGACCGAAGTAAAAAATGCAATGCGGAGGAGGGTTCGCCCCATTTCGTTCAAAAGCTATACTCGTAAACAAATTTTGGTTTACCGGGTGATGCAGTAGTGAGAGAGACTCGAGATGTTGCCTCGGGACACGACGGCGAACCCTCCTCTGTGCTGCACGTTTTACTCGTCTTCGTACAAAATCAATCTACGGTTATTGTACTTTTCTATGATAAAATCGATAGAATTTGAAAATTAATGAAGATTATCTTTGTAATTTTTTTTTTTTTTTTTTTTTTTTTTTTGTAAATCTAAATGTAAATTTTTTAATGTAAATTAACTTCATAGTGACAGACAATAAAACACTTCATTACTTAATAAACCTTTCGGAGTGTGTTGAATGATGATGTTAAAAAGTTTTCAAATTTTAGACAAATATATATTCAAATATTGTATTATAACAGGGTACATAAGTGATACTAACACTGACGGTAATAATAATAACAATAATAATAATAATAATAATAATAATAGTATTACTTTAAATGTGCAGTTGCAATAATACTCCTGATTTAACGTACAAGTCTAAAAGATGAAGAGTGTGGAGTTGATTTTCGGTTTTATAAATGTTAATTCATTGTATGTTAAACGTAAACGATATTAACCAGTTTAAGATATAAATTGTACATATCCGAGCGAGTGCCATAGCGCGCATTTAAACAATGTTAATTTACAAAGCTTTAAAAAGTTCGTTACAAGTTTGAAAGACGAGTAAATCTAGTCGCGTAAGTTCCAATAAATGTTTATAGAACTAAAACAATAAAAATGGAATGGTCATTCAAAACAATTTTTGCATTGGCATTTGAGTGGAAGAGAACTGATGATGAGTGTCGTATTGACATGAAACGCACAAATCTCATATATACTGTCGAGGCCTTAATGAAGTCGGGTAATGAAGCTCAATCAGGTACAATTTTAAATTTTGGTTATTTTTTACTTTATTGTTTCGGTATTATTAAACTTTTGGAAAATTTTAAAATCATTTTGTTTCTTTTCTTTTTGTTTGGGGTGATGAAGTTCATACAAACTTTTCTTTTAAATTATTTATCACTTTGAAATTTAATTCCAACTTCTAATTTATTATTTTTTTGAGTTTGTCTGTCCGATTTTCGTTTTTGCTAATATGTTTTCCTGTTCTTGTGTCTTTAATTGAAAATATAAATATTAATAAGTACTTACTTTTATTCCATTCCCGTGGAAACTGTACGACTGTACTCTTATTAATGATTCTTTATGTACTGTGAAGCTTCGCATTTACCGAAGATGTTCTCTGCTCCGAGGAAGTTTCTTCATGTAGCAAAGAGTAATGCCGCTATATCGAACATATACGCTCAATCCTGAAGTTTTTTCAGAAAATTGAAATCCTATATTGTTTATATCAGATTTAAATATCAAAATCATCCGAAATGGATGACAGTAACGAGTATTTATCGTAAAAATAATTCTGGTAAGTCTCTAATACCCGATTCACACTAGCCAATTTTTGGGAAACGGAAACGACCCAATATTTTTGGCAATTTTTTTGGAGTTTGGCAACGAAAACATCATTAACGAAATGTTTCCAAAACCGTATCTCCGATGAAATACTCCCAACCATTAAACTGTTTTTGGAAACGAAAACAAAACTGTGGAGCCTACGTTTGATAAAATGCATACCAACTATTAAGTAATTTTTCTTTCATTTGGGCATTGATTATTTATCAATGACTACAAACTTATTACATAGTTAGAGGCATACTTTTCTTTTGTTTTATTTTAACGAACAAAGGAAGTATTGAGAAAGGACGGATCTTGTAGAGGAATTTTAGGAAAATCGACCTAACAAATTAGCAGGAAGTCGAAACTTGGTACACTTGTAAACTGAACCCTACTGATGAATATATTAAAAGTCCCAACAAATCCAAGTTGTGCTCCAGCCGCCATCTTGGAAAATGGCGGCCGAATTTCGGTTTTTTGGAAATAACTTTAGAACCGTAAAAGATACGAAAATTTACCAAGAGAGCAATATCATTCTACATAAAAAGACAAACATTTTCTGTTCCCAACTTTGTTTTGTACGATGAAAAATAAAAAAGTTATGCAAAACCAAAGATTTTTCATTCTATGAATCAATGCGGACACGACGTTCAAACTGGGTTTGTAGGTAAAAAAAGCGAATGTTTTGTTATGACTGCCTATTTTCAGAAACCTCTCTTACTTTGTATGGGTGATTTTGTGAAAAAATATTTCACAGGAACGAGCTAGTAGAAATATAAATTGTGACAGTACCTGGTTTTCTAAATATTTATACCAATACATTTTCTTGTTTCTAGCAGATATGGGCAACTCTGTCCCTAATTTCCTATATTCTACTTCTAATAAATACTCTTAATTATGATTATATCTACGGATTCATCTGTAACATTTATTCACTCAATCGGAGGTTATGAGTTAATATACCGAAGTAATAGTTCAAAGTGAATGACAGACGAACTAATATTTTTCTTTTCTTTTCAGGTAATGGACGCTATTGATGAGTCAAGATGAAGTGCTTGATATGTGCAGAAGAGATCGATGTGGGAAGCGGGGTATTTGTGGAAAGAGGGATCAAGACTCTGATTCAAGCAAGCAAAGATAGAGGAGATGATAAATACAAGACATTTCAGGAACTGAAGAGTGTACCAGTACACAAAATCTGTCGGAGAAACTACACAAGAAAGCACAGTATAGCTGCTGTCAATAAGGAACCTTCAGAACAATCAACTTCACAAGCCAACAGAGTTCTTCGTTCAGAAATAAAGACATTTAACTTTCTAAGTGACTGTATATTTTGTGGAGAGAAAGCAAGTTTACCTGACACAAAACATTCAAAAAATAGACGCCTCACTGTATATAATGTGGCTACTCTTGAATTTCGAGAAAAAATTATTTCAATTTGTGAACAGCGCAGTGATAGTTGGGGGCAGGAAGTATATTCACGTATTGCAAATTCCATTGATTTAGTAGCAGAAGAAGGTCGTTATCACTTTGTATGTTACAGCACATTCAAGCGCATTGCACAAAGAGATTCAGCAGGACGTCCAGAAGAATCAGTAGCTTCGTCTGCTTTCAAAAAACTTTTGGAATACATTGAAAGTAATGATGAGTGTCAGTACAGTTTGAGTGAGCTGAAAGATATGATGGAAGTTTCTGGTGCACAAAAAGAAGACCTTTACAGTGACCACTGGCTTAAGTGTAAGTTCCTTTCACACTACAAGTCAAGCATAATCTGTACAGATCTGCATTCCCGACATAACATATTTAGCTTCACTCACACAGGACGGAGGATTTTAACAGAACAATGGTATGAAAACAAGAAGACAGATGAGACTAGTGAACGATTACGTATTGTTGAAACAGCTGCAAAAATCATCAAAGAAGACATTTGTAAAACAGTGTATGATTGTAGCATGTACCCAGACATTGATGACATGAAGGCTGAGGGTCAGACTTTAGTTCCCCCGACACTTACAGCTTTCACTGAGATTCTTATTTCAACTAAAACTCAACCTACACCTGAAAGTATAGATCGCAAGAGAACTTTTATCAACCATTCGATAATTTCTGCTATGAGGCCACGTTCATTCCTATCTCCACTGCATTTGGGACTTTCTGTACACCTATATCGCAATTATGGATCAAGACATCTAATAGACATTTTGCATGCTGTGGGTGCATGCTCTTCATACAAAGAAGCCACAAACTTCCTAAATTGTGCTGTTAATAGCCCACGGTCAACAGTACAACCAGATGCATTTATACAGTTTGTCTTTGATAATGCTGATGTGAACACAAGAACCCTGGATGGTTTGGGTACCTTTCATGCACTTGGAGGAATAAAGTGTGTTACTCCAGGAAACTCTGTCTCGAAATGCCCTCCTTTAGCACGTAATATTGGTGAAAAATGTGACACTACTTCAAATCAAATACCCATTATCCCTTACAAAAAACCTCCCACATCAGGTTTGAAGAGCATAATCTTAAGTGACATAACACATGAAGATGGAGATGTAGTTCGCAGAGGTTTCAAACTTGATGTTCTGTGGTTGGCTGGATTTAGTGAAGTTCAAAATAAATTACCAAGCTGGAATGGCTATATGAAATATGCAGTTACAAATGGAACATGGAATGTAAGTCGTGTGCTGGCAGTGCCTTTCATAAATCTAGAACCAGGAAATCTGACAACCCTTTACTCAGCTTTGATGTTTGCCGCAAAAGAAAGCCAAAGTCATAATCAGGCATGTGTAGTTACTTTTGACCAACCCTTGTTCTTGAAGTCTGTAGATATTGTTGAGTCAGAACCAGTTGCTAGTCTTGTATCTTCAATAGTTGTTCGCTTAGGAGGTTTTCATTTGTTGATGTCATACATGGGAGCAGTAGGACATATAATGAGTGGTAGTGGGATTGAGGAGTTGTGGCAAACTGTTTATGGAAAAGCGACTGTACCCCACATGATGAAAGGCCATTCATATGCCAGAGCCGTACGTGCTCATATTCTAACAGCTGCAGCACTCTTTACTCTCATTCATGACGAATTGGCTTCAAAAGCTGAAGAATCACAAAACATACTGTGTGAAATATCAAAACAGTATTCAGCAAAGGCACTAACTTCTGAAGATGTTTTTGAGTGTGTTGCTATTGAGAACTACATAAATCTGTTTGAGAAAGTCAAAAAAGATATGCAGAATTCAGGCAAAACACCTAAGTTATGGCTTCAGTATTTTCAGCAAGTCATGCTTATCCTTCAGTTTATAAGAGCAGAACGAACAGCAGACTGGAATTTGCATATTGAAACTGTCAAATATATGCTTCCTTACTTTCATAGTGCAGGTCATATACACTATGCAAAATGTGCCCATCTGTATCTAACTTTGATGGAGGATTTGCCCAACAAAATGTCATCTGAGGACTTCCAAAGATTCACGAAAGATGGTTACTTCACAATCAGGCGCAGTGACAGATTCTGGTCTGGTGTGTCAACAGATATGTGCATTGAGCAAGTTTTAATGCGTAGCTTTAAAGCAATAGGTGGACTTACACATGGTCGGGGAATCACAGATTCAACTTTACAGAGATGGGTGTTGTCTGCTCCAGCTTGTGGTGAAATAACTGGAACGTTATCAGAGTTCGCAGGAATAAGTGTAACAATTAGTCATCAGAACATAGAATCTGGAACATCTCGTCAAACAAGAGATTTAAACGACTTTGTGACATTTGTTTGCTGGCTAAAAGAACATAACCCATTTGGTCAATTATCAGGACAGTTGGTAAACCTCTCAAATGGGTTGATAGCAGATTCATCAATAACATGTGATAGGGCACTAGAGATTGGTACAGAAACAATGAAAGCACTCTCAAGTCATAGCTTCTCTGATATTCGACTGCAAAGGAAGAAGAAAGTAGTTCCTTTGTCTAACCTGTCATCTGGCACAATAAAGATGAAAGAAAAAACTGTAATCCTGCATTCCCCACAAGAACTCTTCCACAGAATGATATGTTTGGACATAAGCAAAACAGAAGTTAAAGGGTACTTTCAGTATGAGCTGGCAAGTGTGCCTCCATCATTATTTGACTCAACATTGTTAAGAAAAGGCACAAAGTCTTCTCTGATCAATGCTTTTCAGTCGCACAACGAGATGTTAGCTTTACCAGCCAATCCTCACTACATTTTAGATGGAGGAAACCTTCTTCATTGCGTTGTTTGGCCAAAACCCGCTACATTTGGTCAGCTGTTTGACTTGTATACAACCTCTGTAGAGAGCAATTACGGTAAAAACTGTACAGTGGTGTTTGATGGTTATCCTGACAGAGAAACCACTAAGACAGCCGAGCAAGAGCGACGAGCAGCAAAAAGAACTTCTAGAGATATCATATTTAATGAGAATACACCAACCACTATACCACAATCAGATTTTCTTGCTAACAGAAACAACAAACGGGCCCTGATTGCATCTCTTGTGTCTAGTATGAAGATCAAAGGTTATTCTGTTGTTCAGGCGGAGAGTGATGCAGATACTGTTATTGTTAAGGCTGCTCTAGATCAAGCTAAACACAAAAATCAAACAGTAGTTGTTGGCCAGGATACGGATCTTCTAGTGCTTCTAACTGCTCTAGCCCATGAAGACTTTGAAATTTGGTTTATCCAAAGTGAGAAAAAAAACATGGGGAAGGCTTGTGAAGTTTTGCTATTTGCTCACGCCATGACTGGATGCGATACCACATCAGCTTTGTATAAAAAAGGAAAAGTTAGAGGTCTCCAACTTCTACAGAACCATACAGAAATGAGAAGAAATGAAAATATTTAACCAAAAGGATGCCAGTAAAGAAGATATCAAAGCTGCTGGGGAAAAGTTCCTCTTAAAAATGTACGGATCAAAATCAAAGTCCTTGGATGAGCTAAGATACTTCATGTATAATCGCATAGTAGCAAAAAAGAAGTTAGATACATCTTTTCAACTAGCATCCCTACCTCCGACCAGTGCAGCAGCAGAGCAACACTCATACAGAGTGTACTTGCAGGTCCAAGAATGGTTAGGAAACTGCCTGGAGCCAACAGAGTGGGGATGGTCCATGACAGGGAAATCACTGAGGCCTGTCCCTACTACCAAGGAAGCCGCTCCATCACAACTTCTTAACCTCATTTCATGTAACTGCAAGCTAGGATGCACCAAGAGATGCAAGTGCATACAGTTTGGTTTGCTGTGCTCAGCGATGTGTGGAGGATGTGAAGGAACTACCTGCGAGAACTCTTATGTTGAAACGCTACTAGACAACTGATAACTGAGTGTGTTGCAATATGACACTACACATAATGCAATAAATGTACAATCTAGCTTATTTTTGCGTAGTAATTAGAAAATTATACTTAAAACAGGGAGACACAATTACATTTTATTTCCTAGCTCATGTTAGATGACTTTATTCAACATTAGAGATGTCACACAGTGCCTTAGTGTTAAAGCTATATACTGTATTACTGCGTTGCACTCCAAGACTTAGATTACTACATTTTCATTTTAGGTAACAACAGACGATTATAGTTAGCTATAGTGATGTTCCCAAGTGTCTAAGGATTACTGTGACCATTCAATAAGATGTTATTTTATGTTCAATCCATAAAACCTGTCTGAACATCATGGTCATCATCAATACATGAAAATTCTTCCTATGTTACATTTTTCTTCAGTATACAAGATAAGGAAAAATGCATGTTATATTTTACATAAAATATATTAGTAATGTATGTATTGAGAATAGCATTCATAATTATTTCCATTTTCAATACTTAGATGTCTAATGAAGGAATAAAATAACTGTTTTAAATAATGTTACTCCAAACCGATAACTTAGCTCCTACCCGTCATCAAAAAAATTACATTACAGTATTTTTCTCTAGCTCTTTCTGTTGTGCTTTACTTTTTTACCAAACTACCTATAAAAAACAAACTGTCATGGTTCTGAAATAATAAATTGCAACAAAATATTCGAATTTCTACCCATTAACCAAGTTTGAACGTCATGTCTGCACTGATTCATAGAATAAAGGAATTTTGTATTTTGCGTAACTTTTTATTTTTCATCGTACAAAACAAAGTTGGAACAGAAAATGTTTGCCTTTTTATGTAGAATGATTTTGCTCTCTTGGTAAATTTTCGTATCTTTTACGGGTCTGAAGTTATTTCCAAAAAACCGAAATTCGGCCGCCATTTTCCAAGATGGCGGCTGGAGCACAACTTGGATTTGTTGGGACTTTTAATATATTCATCAGTAGGGTTCAGTTTACAAGTGTACCAAGTTTCGACTTCCTGCTAATTTGATAGGTCGATTGAATATATTTATCCTAAAATTCTTCCACTATGTAGCAACCTGGATTTTTTGTCCAGTCAGACCAGCCAAAGTTGTGAAAATAGTTTTTCTATACATTCCGGTAACATATTATTATGCCATAAATAACTAATTATAATTAACTATCTTAATAACTAAATACTAAAATACAAAATACATTTAGACTAACCTATAGGTTAGGCGAGTTTCATAGTAGGCCTAGTTTCTGTACCTAGCCTAGGTATGAATTATTTATTTTTACAATATACCTAGGCCTATTTGTTTATTTAGTAAAAAACTTAACATTTAAACCTATTTAATTATCTGGTTAAATTTGTATGATACCTTACCTATTATAAATAAGCAAAATTTTCTTTGAATATTAATTTATTTTAAATAAGAATCATTTATCCTACTTAGTTTAAAAATGAAGTTGGAGTGCTTAAATTCTCCGTAGGTTTTTTCAAATATATAAAAAATTAGTAATATCGAAATTAAAATGAAATATCAGCCGCATCGTTCTTAAAAGGATTGCTTAAAATTTTTTAGTTCACCTTAAAATAGCACTACACATAATGTACACTCAGTTTCTGAAATCTGTCAAAATGTAGTGCGAATGCTCACACCGAAAAAACACCATTTCAATGTTTTAATTTTCACAAGCTGTAGCTCGCTATCGCTCGCGACCGTTGTACAACTTGGCCCTCCGGGCGGGTAGCACTGTGATCCAGCTACAAAATTAAAAAAAACGCCATTACCCCCATTATCCCACCCCACCCCCACTCCCCCCACACACAAAAGTAAAAAACGTCATTAGCCCCCACCCCCTCCCCCACTACCCCCGGGCGGGTAGCAGTATATATCACACAATGTGAAGCTCAAGATTTTCACGGCTGCGTTCTTTCTGTAGTTTTATCGCGGTGCTGCTGGGGCTTTCGGACCCAGTAACCGGTAACCTAGGACCGGGAAACTTGACAGAGCACATCGGCAGTTCATAGGCTATCAGTTGGTGGTGGTTATAGAATTTTTCGATGTGCAGTTTAGTCTGTGCACGGTTCCGAAGAAAGCGGACAGACACACACACAGACACACATTTTAGCTCAATAGTATATAGGATTTAAAGAAAGTAGTGTGTGAATTGAGTATTACACATTGAAATTAAACAACCTAAATATTACAATGTCCTTTTCAATGGATGCCATTTCTTTTTCTAAGAAACTCTTCTCGTACGTAAGTTACTCAACTTAATTAATTTCGATAAAAAAAAAATTACTAAATATCCCACATTCAATTCTAACCGCCCTCACCGCCGATAATAATAAATAAAAAATAGTACAAACTCTATCCAATGCTAATTACAAACAATACTGTAAATTGTATTTAGAGAGGTACTGGATACAGGCTTCATTTTTTTAAAGAACTAGTCACGGGATACTAAAAACTTTAATTTACAATCTTTTAATATATATATATATCTTTAAAATAAAAAAAATATGTACAAGTAAACATTACATTAAAAAGTTTTACAAACCCTGTAAAATGATTTATTGCTATATATATATATATATATATATATATATCAAATATTTTTCACGTGTTACTTTCGTGAAATAATTTTCATATATAATATATATATATATATATATATATATATATATATATATATATATATATATATATATATATATATATTTTCAAAATCTTGACACACACACATACTACTAATATAACTAAAACATCATAAGTTTATCAGAAATCCTTATTTTACAACTATTCCGTGTATTAACTACAGTATAATAAAATAGTATGGAATGCTTATCATTATTACTATTTCCGGAGGCTTTTAAAACCAGTATATTTACATAATACAAAAATATATCAAAACACACACACACACAATATATATATATATATATATATATATATATATATATATATATATATATATACACACACACACACCAATCAATACTTAACATAAATTATAGAAATCTTTATCGAAAATATTGCGAACAAAAGCGCACCAATAATTTGGGAAAATAATAATTAACAATAACAATAATAATAATTAATAATAATAAAAAGGCCATAAGGTAGCTAAAAATGCCAGGTTTATTATAAAGGTCAGAGGTCATTAGTAAATCTTTATGGGAAGTGCACCATTTGGCTTTAAAATTATTAGCGTGTTCATAATGCGTTCGTAAGTTTATATATATTTTAATGTTTCTGTATCAACACTAATTTGGGTTAATGAGTATGAAATGTATATTGAAACTAGCAAGAGGGGAAGAGTGAAGTTTTCTCCAACGACAACAGCTAAACACTAAAAACTACTTTGAAATGAACGGTTTTACTAAATGAAACTTTAGATATGCGGTAAAGGCATTCAAAATATGAAAAAGCAAAATTGAAACTTTTGTTGTTTAAATTTCAATCTTGAATTAAATTTAAGGAAAACTTAAAATTTCTTGTGGAACACGACGAGAGTAACATTTCAACCGCAGTCGAATTTTGAAAGAGAAAGATTTCCCCCCAAAAGAGGAATGATTCAAATGTGTATGGCAAAAATGTGGACTAATCCAAACGACGAAAAAACGAATTTCATTTATATAAGAAAAGAATGTCCGAGGGACGGACTGTTAAAAGGGGTTATTCTGTTGAATGCGTAAATGAAACGATACTTTGTTATTAACTGTGAAAGAAATTAAAATGTGATAACCTATAAAGACTACAACAATGTCAAAAGAGTGGTACCTTGTACATTTGTCGTCGATACAACAAAATATCTGTTGTACATTCCAAAGAGAATACAACAAAAAAAAGTATTCGTACGTGTATATTTCTCCTTTCACGCGCGGTGCCATCCCTTCACTCACTATGGATAAAGATACTTAATGAGGAAAACCTTAGTAAAATTATAAACTAAAAATAAAGACTGTTTCCCCGAAATAAGGAAGGTAATCTGGATTAAACTGTCCAGCTTAGAGAATGCTACAATAACTAGCAATTTACGATCCAATAGTCGAATATTGTATATTTCTAACTCGGCTGGTTTATATATATATAATATTCTAAATTTAAAATATTTTAACTCGCTTACTTCTTCCGCACCGTAGGCATTATTTCAGGCATCAAAATCTCTTATCAATTTTTTAATGGAAATTATTTATTTTCTTTTTAAACCATTTTCTCAAACTGTACTGAACATAATCACAAAAATATCTCTTCGTTATGAACTTAAGTATGAAGTGTTGGACAAATTTACAATATATTGCTACGTCATTGATATACCGGCACGGCTCGCAAAGCAAAAATAATTATCTTTACATTACCTTTAATAAAGGACAATAATTCGTATTTTCCAGGTAACTTCTTTCTTAAAGTTTACACTAGCATTTAACGGAGGTTCTTTCTTGAACAAAACTTCGCTTTTTACGACCTATTTTGAGGAACGCCATTCCGTGTGTGCGTAAATGGCTGTACAGCTTGATAGAAGAGTCAAAATCCTCTTTACAAACGCAACATTGCAAATCCGAATCCTTTTCACTATTTGCTCTCTTTTCTTTTTCGGGTTTGGGGGAATTTTTAATTCTGATCGTAATTTTGCGTTGTTGATTTAAATTCGATTTAGATTGATTTAGCTTCAATTTGGGACAAGATTTGTTCTTATGATTCGTTTTACCGGAGAGATTCTTTCCTATTGCGGGAGATTCACGCGTTTTAGCCGAGGGATGCGGTTTCTGCTTGATTTTATGAGCGAAGAACAAATGGCGCTTTAAAGATGGCTCAACGACGAAAGATTGACCGCATTCGCCGCAAACGAATCCATCATCGTCCTCGCCATTCGTTTCGTGTTTTGCGATGTGATAATTGAATTTCTCCTTCGAATTGGTGCTGTAACTACAGAAGCTGCATTTGAAGGATTTGTTCTTCTTCTTTCTTTTCTTTTTATCTTTCATAATCGAATTTTCCTCTACTTTTTCCTTTTTATCACGTGACTTTTGCGAAAGAACAGATTCTGGAAGTCTTTTGATCATAACTTTCGTTTTTTCTCTTAGTTTCCGATCTTTGTTTCTTGTTATTAACCTTTTAGTAATCTTTATCGGTGTTTTCAATGTCTTGTCATCTTTAGTTTCAGAATCTCTCGAAAGATTTAATGTATTTGCATCTGGTTTTGTTTCACTTTCACCCGGGGACTTGCTCCTTTTAAAAGTTGTCGTCAAATTTGGAGTCTCACTATCTGATGCTTTATTAATTACATCGAGCAATTCTTTTTTGATAACAATAGTTTCCAAGTTAATTTCCATTTCGTCGTCTTTAGATTTTTGGGGTCCCGATGAAGGTTGAATTTCTCCCGATGTATCTTGAGTTTTCACTTTATTTTGGTGCAAATCGGAGTTCTTCAATGCCTTAAATTTGGGACTGTCCCCATCTGCTTTTGAATCCGGTTTAGTGGTTCCTAATTCCTTACTTCCTAGCGGCTTAGTGGGTATAAACTGGGAGGTAGGCATAGTACCCTGCCCTCTGGTTCGTATCATGACCTTTTCATCCACTTCCTGCATTGATAGGCCGTGAACCATCCGGAAATGATTCATCAGAGTTTCTTTCTTCACGTGATCATAGGCTCTGCAGATCCAGCAGATATACCTCCGCTTGGCGTAGAGACACACTTTGTGCACGATGTCGATGTGCCTCTGCAGCTGGTAAGTAAAGGTGTAGTGCATTTCGCAGTTGGCGCATGAGAGGTTTCCGAACCCGTGGTCTTCTTTCAGGTGCGTGAGAGCATCAGAAGGAGTGGACATCCTGAAAGAGCACATCGGACATATAGAGGGGTAATGGAGAGTCGAAGCGTGTTCCTCTAAATGGTGAAGTAAAGCCATACTGGAAGGTAGCGTTAGGCCATCGCATAAACTGCAAACGAGCAATCCTTCTTCCAGGTGGCTTATAATATGCTTTCCAAACATTTCAGGGGTTAGCGCCTTTTTACATACATGACACTGTCTACCCGCTGCCGGAGTGGGCATGGGGATAGCTGTACCTACTGTACATCTGGTCAGATGAACGTTAAGACCTCGTTCCCCGTGGAATTTCCGGCCACATCGCTCGCACTCCACGTCCAGGGACTCGAGCGTGGGAGCCGGAGAATGAGGATCATGTTCCTCGTGCAAATGCGAGAGTGCCATACTCAGATCTGGCATTGAAAAAGAACAGAAAGCGCAAAGGGCTGGGTATGAAAACTGCTCATGAACGTGTAACTTAAAATGCTGCTGCAACATTTGCTGCGTGGAGAAGGGAGCGCCGTTGCAGTACATGCAAATGATTAACCCTTCCCTGATGTGCGTCAAGCAATGTTTGGAGAACTCTTCTCCGACCGCAGAAACGCCGCACACTTGGCACAGTCTGACGGCGGTTTCACCTTCGCAAGACCTTTTGTGCCTGCGAAAGTCTTTAGGTCCAGTGTAGGTGTACCCACACCTGTAACAAACGCACGGCTTAAGACTCTCGATAATTTCGGTATCTTTCTTCGAGAGCAAATCCTTCGGTTGTTTTTCGATCTCCTTTAACTCCAACAATTGCTTGGAGGCCTTCTCTTTCTCCGCTTTCAGGCCTTTGATGGTTTCCAGCGTCATCGGACCGTCCGGGAACAGCGTCTTGTCGATGACGCTACTCACCGTCGGAACGTCTCTCGTTTGGGCTTCCTGAATTTCCTCTGGACTGAGAGTAACGGGCATCGTAATGAAAGCGTTGCGAGGTTCTTGGCCGTTGAAATACTGGTGCTGGTATCCAAGAACTTCGTGGTGAAGGGTACAAGTCTTGGTTCGGTAATGATTATCTCTCCGGTGTTCCCGGTCGTGGTGAGCCCGCAGCTCGTCTTTAGAGCGGAAGGCGTTAGTGCAAAACTTGGATTTGTAGACGTAATGAACTCTGTTGATGACGGAAGGATGCGAATCCGTCAAGTGGCCGCGGATTTTGTCCTGAGTTTCTTTCTCTTCTTGCGTGTGAAGTTGCACTACGTAAGGGCACAAAGGGCAAGTTAGGAGACATTTGAACGTAGCAAGCACTTGCTGCCCGGGTGAACTACACTTGTGAAAGACTAAGGACTCAAAGGTACTAGAACAAACGACGCACTCGTAGGACTTTGAGCAATGCTCCTTTATCCAGTGATTAATGAAGTCATCGGCGAATTTAAAGAAACACACATGGCACTGCCCGCAGAGAATCCCAGATCTTCGGTACTGATGTCCGCAAGTGTTCAAGTGATGAACGAAATCCCTTGGACCGTCGCATCGGCTTCCACATTCGGGACAAACAGAAATATTGCTCGAATTGGCAGGGGGGTGGGTCAGAATGTGGGCTTTGGCAGCGCAGACGCTCGGCAGGACAAGAAGGCATTTCCTACATTCGACTCTTTGGTCGGAAGAATTCTGATTGGTCTTCATGTGAGACATCAATTCCCTGACGTTGAAAAACATCCGCTCACAAAGGTAACATCTCACGGTTCGCTTGGAAGGGGTTTCACTTGGGGGGCAAAAAAAAGAAGTATTATAAAGGACATAAACGAATGCAAAAATATCTCTCTCTCTATCGGGATTTGAGCCAGAGACTTCTGACTCGGGTCGCGGATGCTGACCATTAGGCTACGACAGGTTAAAAGTGAATACAATCGGATACATATTTCACCACCCGTGAAAATTGTTTTTACGCATTAACCGCCTGCACTCGATCTAATGGAGAACGTTTAATTTAAAGCTATCTGGCGAGCACGAAGGTTCGCATCCTGGTGGGGGATATTTTGCAAAGCAAAAAAGTACGCGTGCTCATGTGCTTATTTCCGATTTTCATATATATATATATATATATATATAATATCTATACATTATAACTGCAAACACGCAGTATAATTAACGTAAAGAACGACGCTTTGTATAAGAGACTTAACCGCGCAAGATGAGAGCGAAAGAACGAAACAATTGAAAAAATGAGGTATCCACCCGGGGCATTGGTTTCTGCGCGTATGTAGAGGAATTACGAGCATTTGTTTGGGTGAGGCCTATGGTGTACTGGTTAGCATGTCTGACCGGCAATCGGAAGATCCCGGGTTCGATTCCCGGGTGGATACCTCATTTTTTCAATTGTTTCGTTCTTTCGCTCTCATCTTGCGCGGATAAGTCTCCTATACAAAGCGTCGTTCTTTACGTTAATTATACTGCGTGTTTGCAGTTATATATATATATATATATATATTACACAGACCGTACATGGAACAAGGAACACTTCTGGGAAAATTAAATCCACTACAGTCCAAATAAGTAATGATAAATGACAAATACTATAGTTTTTCTTTTTCATGATGGAAACCCAACGTGGGCAACGGGTCACTCGCAAAGAGGCCCCAAAATATAGCTTCGCTCACTAGCTATCTGCCAAGCAGATAGGATCCAACTTTGGAACAGGATCTAGGCTCTAGGGTTTAAAGCAACCTAACCTATTACATTCAGAACCTCAATATACGCAAGAAACTCGTTGCATTCACGTCTAATGGAATACATCAGAGAAAAAGGGGTAACTCTCGTATTTTTAACCAAAACCCAAAACTTAAACCTCAACCGGAAAATTTGAGCGTCCACTTTTTAAGGCACATAACACGTCCGTTTAATGTGTTACAACTCAGAATGGTCTCCTGAGAAACTTTTATATTACACAGACCGTGCATGGAGCCCTAGATTCTATATGCTTGGCAGAGAGCTGGTGAGGGAAGCTATATTTTGGGGCCTCTTTGCGAGTGACCACGTTGGGCTTCCATCATGAAAAAGAAAATATAGTATTTGTCATTTACCATTACTTATTCGGACTATAGTAGATTTAATTTTCACGGAAGAGTTCCTCGTTCCTCGTCACTGGGATAATTATGCACAAAGTCGCTGTTTTCTGAGTGCCACAACGGGCACGCACTACATGTTATTTCGGATCTTTCACGAGACGAAGAGGAGAAAAACACACGAACACCACCAGAATTATAAATTTTTAAATCCGCGTATATGTATTTAATGCGAGTGGGATATTACTAGCAATTTAAAGGGGGCGCCGTTCGCTCGCAGTATCTTTGACGAAAAATTCTGAATGACATTACATTGTATATAATTCCCCATAAAATTATCTGGTCCGTAATATACTTAAACTGAAATCGGTTTAAGAAATGCGCTTCTCCTATCCATCTAGTAACTCCGAAGATACTCCAATAATTCTATAACCCTCGACTTAACCCTCATCAGGAACCTTCAATTTACTCGCGTTGTTGGAACCATGCGACCGTGTTGTCGGAACTATATGACCCCACGCCTAAATCTTACAAAATGGTGCTTTTATTACAAAAAGTCCGTAATGAAACAATCACGTGAATGAGACACTATATTTGATATTTAAGAATTTTAACGAATATCATCGTATCTTTTAATGTTTTGACTGATGATACAATGATAGTGAATCTGGTAGTGATAGTAATTCTGGTAATGGTAGTGATTCTAGCATTTTTATAATTTCACGATCATCAAGTATTGCCTTTCTTCACATTTTTATCAAAATTTATGAAATTAATGTATGAATATTGTGGGTGTGTATGAAATAACTCCGAACTAAAGTAAAATTTATGAAAATAATTACATAAAAATGAAATATACATCAAATGACACGAGAGGAACCATGGGGGTTAATTTGACCCTAAGTGGATAAAATGACAAACTCCATTTTCTCAGTCTCTCGGAGACACTAACACCGGACCTCCTAAAGGAATACGGTAAAAGCGATGAAATTTTGATACATCACATAAAAAAAAAGGCGTGTAGGATTACGTAGAAGCTGGTCGCCACACTACCTGGTCTGAATTGGTAACGACTATTTAAAAAACATCGGGGTCAAATAGACTCCATGGTTCTTAACTTCCTGATGAGGGCTGATACAACTGCAATAATTGTCATCTAAGTTAAGTGGGACGTTTAAATAACAAGGTTATAAAATATAAATTAATCCCGAATGAAAATAAAAACAAACGAGACTAACGAGGAAAATGTGTTAACGAACACTTCTTGCCTTCCTTCACCATTTTTCTTCTTCTTCAAGTGAGACGAATTAAAAACGAAACGCTTTAAAAACGACTTACGTTGTTCCGATTTCCGTTACGCTGGCGTCCGCCGTTGTTCTCACTCCGTCTTCCATTACGGAATCGTTCTTTGGCTGATTCTCTTTGCCATAGAGTCCTCCGCAGTAACTAACGTTTCTCTTTGTATGTTTCGCTAAGGATTCTTTGTTGTGAGCTTTCATCGGCTGCAATTAGAAGTAAGAATTCTTCAACAATCATCTAATGATTTAATAGAGAGATAGTTACGGAAAAAAGTTCACCTACAAACAAAATTTATAAAAAGATTAAAAAAATTAGTTATCACAGTGACTAGGTTTTGTTTTTGAAAGTTTAATACTGTTACCAAAAAGAATAGAGTAGACTATCCAAAGAAAAAAAAAATATTACTAGTTAATAATTAATTTTTTATGATTTTCAGCTAAGCGAACTTTTTTTCCATAAAGGTATGCTATTAAAAGGCTTTACTCTTTTTTTTCTTTTCACTGCGCATGCGCCATGCTTCAATTCAAGACAAATAAGAGAATGACGAATATTCTATGAATTTGAGGGGAAGTGATTAGCATTTGGAAAAAGTTACTGGATAAGCTGTAAAAAGTTAAAAAAAAAAAAAGTAAAATGATGATACAAAAAGTTTAGCAAGTAAATCGCAACACTGTTCTTGCGTTCTGAATCACTACGATCATAATTAGGAATAGAAGTCACAGAAAAGTGATACAGTAATAATTCAATTCCTGCACACTAAACTTTCAAACATTATAACAACCCCCAATTATGAAGAGAACTACGTTGATGGTATGATAGTTAAAACAATAACTATGTCGGAACAATATCAATATCCCCTCCTATATTTGTGACCTTGATCTTTACTTCAAGAACTTGATTCTTGTTCAAGAAACAGTCTTATGATCGTCCGTGTGTGTGGTTTCATCCATTTACGTTTAGTCACAAAAATTATGGCATTCACCTCCATTTGAACTTTGACCTCTATTTATGACCTTCACTTTTAATAGAGGGACCTAAATCTTGCTCCACACACACCTTCTTGTAATGATCCATAAGTATGTGGTTTCATCAATACATACAGAACAGTTCCAAAGTTATGGTGTGGACCTCCATTTGACCTTTGATTCTATTTGCGACTGACCTTCGATGCAGGGACCTAATTCTTGTTCGCGATATATCGTCTTGTGATGATCTGCGCGCGCGCGCGCGCGCGTGTGTGTGTGTGTGTGTAGTTTTATCAGTTTAGACCTCCATTTGACCTTTGACTTTCGATGAAACTAACTAATTCTTGTTGGTAATACATCGTATTGCGAAGATCAATGCGTGTGTGAAGTTTCATTCATTCGTGTTCACCGGTTCAAAATTTACAGCCCGAACTCGAAAAGGCTCCATTTAACCTTTGACCCGTATTTGTGACATTGACCTTTGAAGCAGGAACCCGATTCTTACTCATGTTCCTCTCGCGATCACCTATTTCTATCGAGTGGTTCAGCAAGGAAACGAAAGTATGATGAGCGGACGAACGATCGAGTGCAATCCAATATTGCCTCTCCAAATTTATTTGGTCGGGGACATAAATATTCAAGAGGAGCATTTAAAAATTTTTATTTTATGAATCAGTGCGAGTGGAATAGTTAACGAAACCTTTTTTATAATTTAAAACTTGAATGTAGTAGGCCGGCCTACTTCAACTGAAAAATCATACTATGGAACAAGCTGTAAATTTTGGTTAGCTGCGGGATTGGGCTCATATTAATAAGTTTAGGCTTAACTGCATTTTATTTATTCTATAAGTCTACCATGTTTATGAGGCCTTATTTAAAAATAATTAGCTATTTTTAATCTTTCTTTTTAAACAAAGTCCGAAAGATTCTTTGAAATTGATTGCGAAAACGATATAGCGAGAGACGAACTCAACCCGACAAATTTTTAAGAAACTCGTAAATATGAAAATTAGGCCTTTTCCAATTTTTTACACGACCAAATGATAAAATAAAAAATATAAATAAACGTTATTTTAAGATGTGGTACTACAGTAAGTCAGTAACCCCTCGCTAATTCGACAACCGCTAATTCGAATTGCGCTTTAATTCAACTAAGTATTAGTCGAATTAATATTTTTGAGAATTCGAATTATATGAAAACATTTTGTAAAATGGACGAAAATAATTAATACAGTACTGTAGTGTAATTCGTTGCAGTGAGTGTAAATAGTATACAAATTAAATTCACTAATGTAGTGTTTAACATTTTAAACTAAATTAATGTTCATTTAATAATTGTAAGAAGTTTTATGCAGTAATTAAAGTTCAGTAAATTAAAATTTTACAATTGACAATTAAAGATAGAGCGCATTAGTTGATCCTGCCAGCAAATGCGAGAGGAAACTCGTGAGCAGCGTAAGGTAGGTGCGGGTTGTTTATATTGGTTCATTATATTTTACAGAATTTATTCTGAATTTAGTTTCTTTTTTGATTTATGACTTCTGTATTAATACATTACGTACGTGTATTTAGATAAAGTATCCTTCTGTATGCGTACAAAAATATCGAGTTCTAGTGAATTAACATCAGAGACGGGTCGAAAGGGGGGAGAGTGGGTTCGTACAAAGTTCGAATTAGCATCAGAGACGAGTCGAATTGGGTTAAAAAAAATCAAATTCGTAGTAATTCGTACTTTCCTAGTATTTCGACGAGGGTACAGCCCCCAATCTGTAGAATTAACGAGGGGTTACTGTATTTTAAGATTCAATGGTTAGTTTATATGGTTTATGCACTTTCTCCAAAATTTAACTATTTCCAAACGGTGAGGACGGCGCTTAAGCTTTACGCAACTTGTAGGTAACGACAGAACGCATATGACAACTTTAAAGAGTTGCCTTTAACGTTTACCAACTCGTGCTAACGAAAAAAATTGTTTCATTTTAGATTCACTAACTTTCTTGTTGGGAAAGTAATTCACATAAAATATATTTTAATCTCAACAGTATTATCGCATCAACTTATAGCTACCTTTTTTTTTTTTTTTAACCTACTATACATTATTTCTCACCTAACCGCCTAACATTCTTGCTTTTCCTTCTCGTGAGTATCAACCGATCATTCCGTATAAGAAAAGGTTTTGCTAAAACAGGGAGACCTTCTCGTACTTTAATGCTAAAACTTAGCCTTTACACCAGTAGTGCACAAACTTTTTTAATGTGAGGGCCAAACCAACCATCTGTTTTATATGTAGGGGCCAGATATATAGATATTCTATTTTTTATAAATATGCATTTTTATAACCAGGGGTAATATTTCAGATTTTTCTTTGGGTAGCTACCCTTTTCATGTGAAAAATGTGAATTGAAAAGACCCGTGGGGGCCACATTTGGCCCGCGGGCCAGGGTTTGTGCATCACTGCAGTTTACACTCTCCATTCTGGTGATGTACCGATTCCAAAATTTACCCGATGCCGAGTCTTGCCTAGATTTTAAAAATTCAATTCCCTTCATAAACTTTACTAATCTATTGTGAAACTTTCAATTTTCATATTTTTACATTTGGCATTTGTTTAAATGCTTTTCCTTAGCTCACTCCACAATACAGGGTGTACATAAAGTCAGGATCTATTTTTGTGAAGCACTTGGAAATTATATGGAATTCAATCATAAAATGATAAAGTGGTAACATTTATTAAATAATTAAGAGTAGGATTCGACGTGACGCCCATCAGTATCCCTGCACAGCTCAAATCGTTCCGCAGCATAAACACATTCTGGAGCATTTGCGGGGTTATGTTATCTGCAGCAGTTCGTATACGTAAGTTTTCAAGACTCGTAATCTTCATCTGATAGACGTGCGATTTGATAAAGCCCCATGCAAAGAAATCTAAAGGGGTTAAATCTGGTGATCTCGCTGGCCAAGGTCTGTTGCTTCCGCGTCCGATCCAGCGATTTGGAAAACGTCCATTTAGATAATCCTGAACAATTTTGGCATAGTGACAAGGAGCACCATCATGTTGATAGACGACGGGGATAGGATTGTTAGTACCGTCGTCTATCAACATGATGGTGCTCCTTGTCACTATGCCAAAATTGTTCAGGATTATCTAAATGGACGTTTTCCAAATCGCTGGATCGGACGCGGAAGCAACAACAGACCTTGGCCAGCGAGATCACCAGATTTAACCCCTTTAGATTTCTTTGCATGGGGCTTTATCAAATCGCACGTCTATCAGACGAAGATTACGAGTCTTGAAAACTTACGTACACGTATACGAACTGCTGCAGATAACATAACCCCGCAAATGCTCCAGAATGTGTTTATGCTGCGGAACGATTTGAGCTGTGCAGGGATACTGATGGGCGTCACGTCGAATCCTACTCTTAATTATTTAATAAATGTTACCACTTTATCATTTTATGATTGAATTCCATATAATTTCCAAGTGCTTCACAAAAATAGATCCTGACTTTATGTACACCCTGTATATGGTACCGCAATTTGTTGATCATTTATCGTAGCTAAAGTGATGTTAAATAGTTTTATTACTCAGTAAAATAAAATAAAATAAAATAAAATAAAATAAAATAAAATAAAATAATTTTACTTTAGTTTCATAAATTGAATACCAATATTTAAAGTAATTGGTTTTCCTTATGTTGAACGCATTTTCTTTCATCAACAATGTAAATAACCAAATTTTTCATTGAAATTTCAAGGCCCTGGTGGCCTATTTGAAAAAAAAAAAGAATTATTATGCATTTTGTGTTTATAAAATTATTAAAATACCTAAAATAAAAAGTCAACATAATAAGATCGTTCAATATAAAAATTATAAAGTACGTCTTAATAGAGAATTGTTATTGTCAATATATAGTAGATTACAATAGTTTATAATATTTAGAGATTAGCTAGTTAGAGAAAATGTAAATTTAGGGGAACTTAACTTATTAAGCTTTGCCTATTTCATGAATGTAAAATATATTTTATACAATTACATTTTGAAATGAGTATAAATTACCATAAATAGTGTTTTCTGTATGTTCAATTTTCTATAAATACAGAATTTTTTGTAATGAAAATTTTAAAAATTCAAAGAATCGCTAAGAGTATCGGCTAAATTTGGCTGATGCCGATGCCGATTAATCGGTACATCACTACTCCATTGCAATAAAAAATAAATAATATCCAATTTTTTTAAGCTTTAGAGAAAAATCCTTAACACGCGAAGTGACAAAAAAAAAATGGCGTAAGGCTGAATGAAGAATAATTTGAGTGATAATTATTAGGGCGACCCAATTTTAACCTAAAATATTGAAATAACTTTATTTAACCTAAAAAAATCTTTTAACCTAAAATAGTGAAATAACTTTATTTAACCTAAAAAAATCTTTATTTGCAACTTATTTGCGGATAAATATTAACGCTTAATAATAAAATAAAACATTCATTTGTTTATTAAATTATTAACGAACTTATTTAATGACTGAATTATAATAAAGCATAACGTACTTCTCAATATTTTCCGCCAAGAAGTTTGTCTTTTGACAAAAGTTTTTTCAGCATGGAGAAGCTGCGCTCCACCGCAGCCGAGGTAGCTTGTGCTGCTTGTAATTTGGTATATAGTTTGGGCGAAATTTCTTCCCGTTGGAAGGATATGATTTCTTTGATTTCATTCCACTGCAGTCGTTTGGTAGGGTACTCTTAAATTGCGAGGGTTGTCTGCAAAGTTGATCGAAGTGAAATTCTCGTCGGCTTCGGCAATTGTGTAGCAACTTTCTTCAACCTTTTCGATCAGGCCCAATAAAGGCGCGTAGCACCTTTGCAGTGTTGCCAGATTTTCGACCAGCATTGGTTATTTAACGGCAGCTTGGGCGTCTCTTACAATCACTCCTTCACCCTGAAACTGGCTTGCAATTTTCTTCACTTCGGGCAAGTGTTCGCAGTAATACAATGCGGCTCGAAGCCAGCTTCCCCAACGAGTCACAATTGGTTCTGGAGGGGTACCAATTTCGTCGAAAAGGAGGAGTCTTATTTTGTTCTTCACAGTTACAGCCTTGATGCTGCTAATCAAATAATCGAAGTTGTTGAACTGTGCCTTGATGCGCAATGCGCAACAATCGAGGGTAAAAAGGCTTGATGGCATTTCCGGCAGCTACCATATAGGGCGCCGCATCAGAGTAGGAGACAAAAATTTTGACGTTCAATATTGAAATATCGCATATGACAGCGTGAACTATGATTTTAGTGTTTAGTTTTAGGCATGTTTGAAATTTATATATTCTGCCAAAACTAAAAAAAAAAATTAATATAGTTAATTAAACGTGTGATTTATGGTACTACGGAACTGATTCTAACAACAAAAGCCAAAACATAATATTCACATATTGTATGAATACACGCCTAACTACCAAATGTAGAAAAGCTCCGAAAAACACTACGTTGATAAATAACGAAAGAGTAACGTAGAAATAATGCATAATCAGCTTGTATAATCATCATTAATCAATGTATAGACTCTACGTAAATAAGAATCCAGAATGCATATTATAACATCATGTTAGAGAACCAAAAATCACTTATTCGCTTACGCAGTTTCACTCCACATTTTCGATAATTTTATTTTATCAATCTAATCCATCGCGAAAGTTTTAACTTACAACAGCAAATTTTTAACCTTAATAATTTTATTAACTTTATTAACCCATAACTAAAATATTAACTTTATTAATCTATCAGGTCATCCCATAAGTAATGTCGTTTTTTTACCTTTATTTCCAAATGAAAATAAAACTGCATCAAAATAAATTTTAATCAATTTTATATTTTCCTTCACTTTCTATGACTCTCTGCCACCTCTCTACAAGCATTTCAATTCCATATTGATAAAATCCCTTCGGTTTAGAAGCAAAAAACTCGGAGAGGGCAATGTTGATAGCCTCGAAACTTTCAAGTTCTTTCCCGTCAGGGTAGTTTTGAAGACTTCTGAATAGGTGGTAATCTGATGGTGCAAGGTCTGGTGAATACGGAAGACGTGGAATATTTTCCCAACCAAGCTGTTCAGTTTTGGCAGTGGTGATTTGAGCAGTATGAGGATGCGCGCTGTCTTGTTGAAACACACCACTCTCGCGATTGGCCAAAGAAGGACGTTTTGTTTGCGATGCAACGCTCCGTCTTTGAAGTTGCTGACAGTAGACTTCGGCTGTAATGGTTTGATTGGGCTGCAACAGTTCAAAATAAACCACTCCTTGAATGTCCCACTAAACGCACAGCAAAACCTTCCTGGGGTGCAGATGTCCTCTTGGCTGTGGTGTAGCAGATTCCCTAGCACTAACCCACTGCCGATGACGCTTAACATTGCGATGAAGCACCCAATTTTCATCCCCAGTAATGAGTCGATTCAGAAACGGTGCTTGAAGTTGCCGAGAATGCGATGAAGAGCAAATGTTCACGCGACCTCTACAGTTGTCTGGTGACAACGTATGGGGAACCCACTTCCCAAGTTTCGACACTTTTCCCAGTCGTTGCAGGTGGCGATGAACTGTGGAACCGGTCGAATTTAGTCGCTGGGCAAGTTCTTCAACAGTTACAGCAGGATTTTCTTCAAGTGTAGCTATCAGAAGGTCATCATTGAACTCAACAGGTTGGCCCGAGCGCGCTTCATCAGTTAGGCTATAGCCACCAGACCTAAACTTCTGGAACCATCTTTTGACATTGCCTTACATTTAAAGCTTCCTCCCCATAAATATCCTGAATATTTTTTGCGGCTACAGTCGCGTTATTTCCTTTTCTAAACTCAAAGCATTATATGCCTGGTGTGTTCCAGTTCCTCTGACACCTCCATCTTATCCGTAAGGGTGAAATAAACGAAGATTGTTAACACGATGAAACTTCACTTACAGTGAGAAGTAACATGTCTAAACACATAAAAATTCGAGTTTTCCACAAAATATACAGAGAAACATGTGCAAACACGACGCGAGTTTAGCAATGCAAAAAAACGACATCACTTACGGGATGACCTGATAATAGCAAATCTTTAACCTTATTATTAACTTTATTAACTTTGGGTCGCCCTAGCGATAATGATGCGCGAGACAAACACTTACTCTGAGCGACTGAGGAACAGGCACTATTATGGGTTGAAGGAGTTTTGTAAGTTGTAAAGGCAGAGATCTGACAACTACCGCGTCTTCATCTACCGGTACGTGTTCTCCTTTAGCGGCGTGTTGGTGAATATGATCTAAAATTAAAATAAAAAATTATAATTCTGAATTAAACCCATTTATTCATTCTCATTCAACCAACAAATTAACGTTTTTGGCATTACAACATTCTAATCCACATCACCGATTACTTACTTTCCTTTCACTTTACTAGCTTAGAAACAGCCAGAATTATTCTGCATATTGCAAGTATTTTATATATATATAATATATATATTTTTTTTTTTTTTTTTTTTTTTTTTAGGAAGAACCGATTCGCCTCTATTTAAAGGGCATATCTCAGCGGAAAAACAAAGAAAAAGTGAGAGGAAAGACAGAGGAAAAAGAAAGGGTGGAGGGGACAGTCGAAGTGGAAAAAGACCAAGGATGACAAGGACTGCAGGGTCGAGCCCCATCATTCTTGGGTGCTAGGGCCGGGAGGGCGCACGTGAAACCTCCAGGAACAAGCACGTACAAACGAGCACAAAGAGCACTCAAGAGCACGAGCTTAGAACCCCCTTGCGGGGATATATATATATATATATATATATATATATATATATATATATATATATATATATATATCTCGCCAAGGGGGGCCAAGTACACCAGGGCCTATATTTCGTGCTAGACCAGCAGACACTCGACCTATTATACTATGATTACAGTCGTGGAATGCTTTAGCAAAATCCGTGTACATTACATCATAGTTCTCACCGGTTTTAAAGTGCATCAATTATAATGACTCTTTTCTATCTTTCCAAAAAGGGACAAATTTACACTCTTATCTATTCTTCCAAATATTTTAGCGAGATGAGATGTCAGTAACACTGTTCTACAGCTCATTGCTAGAGATGTCTCCTCCTCTATATATAGGGCCAATGTTCACCCTCTTCAGGATGCCCATTATTTCTTGTGTCCAGTGATCTCCATATCCAATATAGGGGTGTAGCTACTCATTATTACAGTTTTTAATCATCGAGGCGTCCCATTTGTCCTGACCCGCAGTAGAATGCGACTTCATTTGTTTTATAGCAGAGTCAAAACCAATTATATTCTCTCTCTCTCTGTAGCTCTCTTAAAAGAATGTATTGTAATCAGAAACATTTTGCAACTTTTTGGGATACTGAAAACGGATTTATACCAAGCTATCAGTATTTCAGATATTCCTTTAAATCATCGGTCAGTAAAGTTTCTTTTTCATTCCTTAGGGACCAGAGAGTGGCGCGATTTTCTGTTTTTCTTTTCGTTAACTTGCATAACTTTTTTTGGTATATATATATATATATATATATATATATATATATATATATATATATATATATATATATATATATATATATATATATATATATATATATATATATATATATATATATATATATATATATATATATACAGGGTGTCCCATAAGTCCGGCATCATAGGAGAAATTCATATTTTTCTATTTCTACAAACCATAATTCATATTTTTCTCTTTCTACAGGCCATATGCTCGGGATGCCAATTTCCCGTCCACCATTCTGTTCAGTGACGACGCTGTTTTTTATGGAAATGGTGAGGTAAATCGACAGAACACCCGCTACTGGTCTCAAAACAACCCTCACTGGTATACCTCTTCAAAGGAACAAGGTGCATCTCGGGTGATGGTATGGTGTGGCATTTGGAAGGATCGCATCATAGGCCCCCTCTTTTTCGATGAACATGTCACTGGAGGCACCTACCTACGTATGCTCAAGGAAGAAGCATTTCCCAGTGTCTTGAACGAAGAAGGAAATTTCCCAACATGGTTCCAGCAAGACGGCGCTCCTGCACATTACAGCACCCAAGTAAGGGAATACCTGTACCAACAATTCCCTGGTCATTGGATAGGACGTCGAAGGCCTGTGGAATGGCCAGCTAGAAGCCCGGATCTCACGCCACTAGATTTTTAACTCTGGGGCCACTTGAAAGCGCTGGTATACGCAGAGAAAATTAGGAGTGTTGAACATTTGCGGCAGCGCATTATTGGGGCATGTAACACCATTACTCCTGACATCATTCACCGTGTGCTTGCTGACTGGGTATCACGTCTGAATTTGTGGATTGAAAACAATGGTGGACATATTGAGCACGTTCTGTAAATAAAAGCTTTTGTTTTGCCTTTTTTAATTATTTTTCCTATGATGCCGGACTTATGGGACACCCTATATATATGTTTGTATGTATGTGTGTGTGTGTGTGTGTGTGTGTGTGTGTGTAATTCGAGCGAATTCGATTTCATTCGTTCGACTTTGTTCCAAATCTAGCTTCACCTAGCCCACGTTACACTACCTTGGCTTCACCTGATCAAACTTAACCAAACCAAGTTAAAATTTAAAATGTTTAAAAATTCACACTACCTTTCCAATATGATACTGCCTATTAACTATGGTAATTAAGGTAAAACAAAGCCTCAAATTACAGTTACAAGTCCAAAACTGTGAGTTGCTTCTTTAATTAAAAAGAACCATTTTAGTTCCATTAGAAATAATATATATACAGTATATATATATATATATATATATATATATATATATATATATATATATATATATATATATATATACCTTACCTTACAACCTTACAAAGGTTTCGCGCGATGATTTCTCATTTCGCGAAGGTCAAGCTTGTCGCCCCTCCTCTCCTGTTGGCCTGGTGAAGTACTGAGTTGGATTCTTGCGCTCTCCACCTCACATAGCCAGGTACGCCCGGCTCATCGGGGATTGTTCTGAGCCAGGCGTCTAGTCTTCTTTTGAAGATTACCACTGCAACTCCCTTCGTGTTTCTTAGGTCTTTGGGCAACTGATTAAACAGTTTTGGTCCTCTTACTACGAAACTATTTTCTTTCAGGGTTAAGGATGTTCCCTGTCTCGCCTTCAATTTGGGAATACGAGACAGTCTACTGTTTCTACTTTCCACCGTTGTTTGGGGAGTTTTAGGATTCAGAGTAAGATTAGGGACTAGTTTCTCCATTATTTTCCAAGTGTAAATAATGGTGTATCTCTCTCTTCTCCTTTCCAGTGAATATAGGTCTAGTTCGCGTAACCTTTCCCAGTAATTTAGTTCTTTGCACCCATTGATCTTGGCTGTGAAGCTTCTCTGGATCCCTTCCAGCTGTCTAATGTCTTCTTTTTTATATGGGGATATTAGGACCGAGCAGTATTCCAATTTGGGTATTATCAGGGTTTTCAGTAGAGGAATCATTACATTCCTATCCCTTCGTTTAAAGGTTCTCAATATCTGACCCGTTATGGCTCTGTTTACTGCTATCTTATTTTGTGTTTCAAATTTCGCATCATCTGTCGTTACAACCCCTAAATCTTTTGCTCTGGAATTTCTCTGAATTTCCTGCCCATTTTGGGTATAATATTCCATGGATTTTAGGTCCTCTCTTTTTTCGTACCGTAATAGCTGAAATTTCTCGGTGTTGAACTTCATATTATTGTCTTCCGTCCACTTGTAGATTCTGTTTATGTTGGTTTGTAGAGATCCTATGTCTTCTGGGTTTCTTATTTTTCTACTGATCTTTGTGTCATCCGCAAAGGATGTTACTGTGCTGTCTCTGGTAACGTCCTCATGTATGTCAGTTAGCATGATAATGAAGAATAGTGGAGCTAATACTGTTCCTTGTGGTACTGAGCTGAGGACCTCTGATTCTGATGAAGATACCCCTTGTACTGTAATGACTTGCCGCCGCTCACTAAGGAAATTATATATCCATTTCCCTACTTTTCCTATTATTCCCATATATTTCAGTTTATGTATTATGATATATATATATACAGTATATATATGATGAATAAAACCACGAAGGAAAGGAAACACAGAATGGTGCTCAAGCGCTTTCGTCTAATGACATTAGACGAAAGCGCTTGAGCACCATTCTGTGTTTCCTTTCCTTCGTGGTTTTATTCATCATAAATATTTTCACGTGTTACTTTCGTGAAATAATTTTCATATATATATAAATATATATATAAACTGAAATATATGGGAATAACAAGAAAAGTTGGGAAATGGATATATAATTTCCTTAGTGAGCGGCGGCAAGTCGTTACAGTACAAGGAGTATCTTCATCAGAATCAGAGGTCCTCAGCTCGATACCACAAGGAACAGTATTAGCTCCACTACTCTTCATAATCATGCTAACTGACATAGATGAGGACGTTACCAGAGATAGCACAGTAACATTCTTTGCGGATGACACAAAGATCAGTAGAAAAATAAGAAACCCAGAAGATATAGGATCTCTACAAACCGACATAAACAGAATCTACAAGTGGAGGGAAGACAACAATATGAAGTTTAACACCGAGAAATTTCAGCTATTACGGTACGGAAAAAGAGAGGACCTAAAATCTATGGAATATTATACACCCAAATAGACAGGAAATTCAGAGAAATTCCAGAGCAAAAGATTTAAGGGTTGTAATGACAGATGATGCGAAATTTGAAACACAAAATAAGATAGCAGTAAACAGAGCAGAGAGAATAACGGGTCAGATATTGAAAACCTTTAAACGAAGGGATAGGAATGTAATGATTCCTCTACTGAAAACACTGATAATACCCAAATTGAAATAATGCTCGGTCCTAACATCCCCATATAAAAAAGAAGACATTAGACAGCTGGAAGGGATCCAAAGAAGCTTCACAGCCAAGATCAATGGGTGCAAAGAACTAAATTACTGGGAAAGGTTACGAGAACTAGACCTATATTCACTGGAAAGGAGAAGAGAGAGATACACCATTATTTACACTTGGAAAATAATGGAGAAACTAATCCCTAATCTTACTCTGAAGCCTATAACTCCCCAAACAACGGTGGAAAGTAGAAACGGTAGACTGTGTCGTATTCCCAAATTGAAGGCGAGACAGGAAACATCCTTAACCCTGAAAGAAAATAGTTTTGTAGTGAGAGGACCAAAACTGTTTAATCAGTTGCCCAAAGACCTAAGAAACACGAAGAGAGTTGCACTGGAAATCTTCAAAAGAAGACTAGACAACTGGCTCAGAACAGTCCCCGATGAGCCGGGCGTACCTGGCTATGTGAGGTGGAGAGCGCAAGAATCCAACTCACTACTTCACCAGGCCAACTCGAGAGGAGGGGCGACAAGCTTGACCTTCGCGAAATGAGAAATCATCGCGCGAAATATATATAGAGTAACCAACTTAAGATGCAGAGATGTTTGCAAACACCTTAGCAATATGCCATCAACACAATTAGCGATATAACAACTCAAACACGATCAAGATGACGTCACACAAGTACGACCAAGATGTCACATCGCGAGGATTCACTCAAGGCATGTCCTCCTGACTTGCCTCACGCTTCAACTTCGTTACAAGGGCTTCTGGACGCACCTTGACTTCTCTCCCTTCGAACACCAGCTTCAGTGACCCACGAGCTACCACCATGTAAACACCATTCGTGCAGGGCCCCGCTGGCTCCGTTGTCACTCACCGAACTTTATATAAAGACTAATGATTTACCTCGCGCGTTATTACTTAAAGTGTATACATTAAATTGTGTAAACGACATGTTTCTGTCGAATTCATAAATCATTTAATCTCGTGTAATCATTATTGCAACTGCAAACGACGTTTCCATCTCTTCATAAATCGTTATTTTGTGTAATAAAGGAAGAAAACGTATTCTATCAATCAACCTAATTAATAACTTAATAACATTCTTTGATCTAAAAGATCTGGTGACCTTGGCCAAAGCATTCATCATTGATTGTTAATAACAATCACTTATACCTGCAATTACAAACATCATTCCTTAGAGTACCGATTTATGCATCAAACATGGCTACAAACTGGCCATTAAAAATACATAATTATAATTTGGTGTGTGTATATATATATATTTTTTTCTAATTTACCGCCGATTCGTACCTATAGAAAGTGGTACATATCTCGGCGAGGCATTGGGTGGGTGGTGTTACTGTGCTGGGGGTGGTAGACTAGGGAAGTGAGTAAGGGTCAGTTGCTGGATAGTGGGTAGGAGGGGTATGGTTTTAGATGCGATGGAGCAGATAGGAGTGAGTAAGGAAGAAGAAAATCGCTTCCGTTGAAAAGTGGGGGCCTTCGGCGAGTACGGATCGTAGACGGTCGGGTATGGGATTTTCGGCCGAGAGAAGGAAACACCTGCGACGAAGAGCGGACAACTTTGGGCATTCCACCAGGAGGTGTATGACAGTGATAGGGGTATGGCAGGTATGGCAAAGCGGGGCTGGTGATTTCGCCATAAGGTGTCCGTGGGTGATGCGGGTGTGGCCTAGGCGGAGACGGGCTAGGATTACTTCTTTATGGCGGGACCGGTGGAATGAGGAGGCACAGTATCCTATTTGTGGCTTGATCATGTGGAGTTTATTTTGTGTGGCCTGGTCCCATTCCCGCTGCCATATGGAGCGGAAGTGGGAGCGGAAAGTCGGGAAGAAGTCGAAGAAGGGGAGGGGGTCGGGAGGAGGCCGGCAGTGAGCAGGCCGTCTTTGCCGTGCGGTCCGCCTCCTCGTTACCCTGGATGCCGACATGAGCCGGGACCCAGCAGAAGGCGACTGTCATGTGTTCGAGGGTCGTTAAAAAGTGGAAGGTTTGCTGAATGGTACAGACGAGTGGGTGAGGAGAGTTAAATCTTTCTAGGGAGAGAAATGCGCTTTGGGAATCTGAATAAATGGCGAAAGAGCTGGCAGAGTGGGTGCGCACATAGGCGCTAGGAGGTTGGAGTGTGAAGGGAGATCTGGAGTTTGCGAGATTGAAGGATGGGTCGGGAGCACGGCTGGCTATCTACCGTTCACCAGGGAAGGAATCGGTCGGCCTGTCGAGTCGGCCGAGCGAGACCGGAGGCGTGGATCACAGCAGACAGAGGAACGTCGTGGGCTGAGAGGGTCAGAAGTGTTGTGACGGGCTTCTGTGGTCGGGCCAGGAGGGGGCACGTTAACCCCAAAAGTGGCGCCACCCCGCCTGTCCGGGGTCTCACGGCTGACCCTAGGTGGCGATAGGGGGTACCAGAAGGACCGGGCGGGTGGGAGGGAGGGCGTACTCAGGGTGGCTGACAAGGAGGGGGCCGGGGATGTTGGGGGGGGTAGGCACTATGGGGGTGGAAGGGGGTGAACCAGAGTGGTCTCGTGGGGGTGTGGAGAAGATGGCACCAGGAGGCAAGGGCAGATCCAAGAGACTCGTGGGCGCGCCGAGCTCCCCTCGGTCACACCGTGCAGCTGCGCCAGGGCCGCATCCACTGGATCCTCGGGGGAGGATATTGTTCAGATTGGGTCTCGTCGTATGGGGCGGGTCATGGATTTCAGCTACTATTGTCAGAGTCTGTGGGGGTAGAGTGGTGGGACTTCTGCGGTGGGGAGAGACGGACATAGTAGACGTAGTGGGCGGTGTGAGGGTCCGAGCCGTCTTCTTGGTTCTTGGGGAAGAGGGAGAGACACGTTGGAAGGCCGGAGGGTCTGGCGACACGCTCCGGGGTCTCCGCCTCGATGGCTTGCTCCGGGCGGCAGGTTCGGGCGTGTGCAGAGTACTGGGAAGGCAGGGTTTGAGGTGGATGGGACCTGGGTGTCCTGGTCCCCACACCTGTGGGGGGACAGGAGACCGTCGGGTCCTGCGATGATTTTCTTTGGGGGGGACCGGGAGCAGTGACTGGGGGGGGGGGTTCGGCGGCAGGCCAGAGCGGCGTGCCGAGAGCAGCGGCATAAGACACCCCCGACCTCACCTCCCGACTCCGCACCCTGTCTCGTGCCTCACGGGGGCTTAGGAAGTCCGTTACTTGTAGGCCTCGGACCTCCTTCTCGAACTTGAAGAAAAGGCATTCGCGGGATGAAGAGGGGTGTGCGCCTTCACAATTGGAGCATTTGGGTGTATTGGGGCACCTGTCAGGGTGAGCGAGTTGTCCACAGTGAACACACAGTTGATGCGGCTGTCGACAAACGGAGCTAACGTGTCCAAACTTATTGCATTTAAAGCAACGGGTCGGGTCCGGGATGTATGGGCGGATAGAAAACTCGCATGACGCGCGATCTCCCATACCCCATACAATGCAGTCGGGGAGGATTAAAGTATTGAAAGTAAGGAGCAGACGTGGGGTGGGGGAGGGGGTGCCTCCCTGTCGGGATGTGAAGCGATAAATCTTAGTGACTCGGGGTGCGAGGTCCTCCAGGAGCTCGTTCACTGCGATCGACAATAGGCGGGTGGCGTAAATAGTGCCCTGACTCTGGTTCAGGGAGGGTGTGGGGAAACGGACACCGAGCATCCAAGGACCTCAGTGACGGAGAATAGGGCTTTTGTCTCTGCAGCTGAGCGTGATTTTACGAGGAGGGAGCCATCCCTCTGTGGGCGTACGTCGTAGCGGCTGGAGTTGCTGTGGGTTCAGATCGCCTGGAACGTCCGTTCTGAGTTGGTCGGGAGGGACCCAGATGTAGGCCGAATCACCAGGAATTTGTGAATACTTGGAAGGGAGAGGGAGGCTGTAGAGTCGAAGTGGACTGGGATATTCAACGGTCGATAGGACGGCCGTGAATGCCGGCTCCCCCGTCCGCCGCGGGGCTCTCTCCGTGGGGGGGGGGGGGCTGACGGCGGATGAGGGGGGGCATATGGGGAGAGCAAGAAGCAGGGTTGTGGGGGCAAGTCCTCGGTGGAACTTGACTTGCCCGAAGGTGGCTGAGGTGGGCTGGGACGAGACCCCTGCTCCAGAGAGTGTAGGTCCAAAGGCATAATCGAGGGACGGACTGGGGTCGGCAACGGAAAAGGAGAGTGCAAGCGTTCCGCTTGCACAGGGGGGTCAACCCCATCAGGTTGCGGTCTTCCAGTGGTAGAGGACTCGAGGGCCTGGTTGCCCACCACCCGAGTGTTGAGAGAAGTAGTAGTCGTAAGCCGAGGGGGAGAAGTATCCATAGCGAACAAAAGAGAACTTCATCCCCCGCGCGCATCCAGCCACCACCGACTCCAACAAGGGAAAGGCGAATCGTGGGCACATTTGGTCCCACCGCCAATAGATGTCACGCAGGGGAGATACACCCGTACCCAGTCCCTGTGCCTGAAAGGCGGCTACTCTCATCCAACGCGCGGTGAAAAGTGGCAGGGACCATGACTCCAGATTTGAAAAAATTTACTGGAGCACAGCTCTGAATTTACTTTTTTTCCCCTTACACCACTAGATAGGTTAATGATAGTAAACTCTTGAATTGACGACATAACAATTACAAATTGTTTTAGCTAAACATAATAATACAATAATGTACAGTTTATAACTCACCTTAAGTTTATTTATTCATTGCAGCAGCAACAGTGGACGATGTTAGACCTTGCATGTAGGCATTTGTTGTGAATTTACCGCCATGTATGCTTGGCCACTGATCAATGGCTTTCTGTGATCATTACAGCAGATCTAGTGCCTGGAGCTGGACCCTCCTTCACAATTCTGCACAGCTTAGTCAAATGAGATGGCTTAATGGATCCTTTGTGTTCAACAATGTAACCAAGAATGGAGAATGTCCCTTCAGCTGGTGCTTCACTCCAGGCAGTTGATCCATCTTTATCAAAATGCTTTAATCTCTCTGTGATTCCTTTCCACAGCTGTTCTATATATTCTGTCAGCCAATTTATCACTGAGTCTTTTGTAAAACTACTTTCAGATTTGGTTCTGGATGGTCTAGCAACTTCAGCAACCTGGTAGTAATTAGAACGTTTCTTGATGTATTTGTAAACTTCATTTAGGATGTAATCCTCAGCTGTTAGTTCCTTTTGCTGCTCTGTGGTATCGTGCTTAAATTCAGAAACTACATCATTTGCATTTCCTCCATTAGCTAATTTGGAAATTGTTTCCATCACTCTTAACATAACAGTTTTCCCTCCTTCTTTATAAAATATATTTTCTACAAATTCTGCACTAACTGTGGTTTTTTGAGCTACTTGCAACATAATCTTTGTTACATAGGAAATCAATACATAGAACTTGGCACTAATTTCTTTCTCTTGTGGATGATAAAAAAAAACACAATTTTCCACAAATCTGTCAAATTGATCAAATTCGTAATTAACCATGCGAGTATCAGATTTGAGTTTTGGTCTCTTAAAACCAATGATATTGTCAAGAACCATATTGGTATAGTCAAGGCCTGATCTCAGATTTGAAGAGTGATTCTGAATAAAGTCTAAAAGCTCACTTAGTTTACAAATTTTCTTCAATGCATCAACGTGGGCTCTGTTCACAAGATGCATTAAGTCCCATCGAAATTTGAAATTTTCTCCAAACAACTTTTTCATTTCGTTTTTAAATGGCTCGTTGTCCTTACAAAAAGCCCCATCTCCAACCATTCCAGATACCTTGGATTTAATTGCTTCTTCAGATAGTTTCAAGTGATTAGGAGACTTCAACACATCAAAAATTTCATTGGCCAGATAAACTCCTGATTTGCTGCGTACTAAATTTATCCCAGCAAGTTTTACAGTCTTATCTTCTTCACTCATAACTAATACAACTAGCATGCTTAATCCCAAAATTGTTCCAATGTCAGCTGTTATTGTTACTGAAGTTTGTTCTAAGAACCACTTTACAGTTTGTTCTTTAAGTTGATTATCTAATAGCTCACAAATTGTCTCGCACGCATGTGTGCTATGATTCAAATTTCCAACCTCACAACCTGACCTATGTAATACAGCTAGAAGTACTGGATATAGAGCCCATGCAGTGTTTGTTTTCATTATGTAGTATAAGATGTTGCCACATAAGTCTTCTATGCGTTTAGTAGTGTTCCGAGAAGATGTTTTCATCACTTCATAAACAGCAGCTCTTTGATGATGCTGAAGTTTAATTAAATGTCTCTTCAGGTGGGTTTTCAGATTTCTAAACCATCTCTCTTGATTTTCTCCTTGTTTGCATACATAGGTTAAATCTTTAACATTGAAGTAACCTTTTATGTTAGAATGTTTGTCTGAAGCACATGCTTTGGGGTCTGTGCAAGCTATGCAATATAATGTAAACATTTTATCATCAGAAGCATCATCAATATCTTCTTGATTATCATCATCTTCATCCTCAACAGCTATATCTACATCAGGCATATTAGTGTCACTATTTGCAATGTTTTCCATTATATCACTTGGTACTGAAAATGAATCATCAGCATGCCCTAGATCCTTCTTTTCCACCAATTTGAATGTAGATTTGATCAAATCATTGTTCAGGATTTCTTGTATTGATTTACACTTGCTTAAATGGGCTATGGAAATGTCAAATTTGTTGCTTTTTGCTTTATTAGATTTGGATGCAAATGGTTCACTTGAACTTGAAGGCATATTTTGACTCTTCTCTTTATTAACCACAACAGCTTGGTGAGTTTCTTTTGTTAGGCGCAAAATTGCATTCAATGTCTTCTGGATTTTGGAATTTTCAAATTCCTCTAAAGCAGTTTTGTTAGTCTGATGCGCAGATTCCTCACTTACCTTTTGTTTCTTAGGTGGAGGAGAAGCACTTTCTTCAGTCTGTGAAACATCTAGTGAAAAAGTTTCATTTTCTAGATTAGCAGTTGATGAAGTTGGTTCATTTTTCTGAGGTCTAGCACTAGCACATTTTGTGAACAAACTAAATGACTGCTTTGCCGTATCTCTTTGCTGCACTTCATCCTGGTATTTCTTTACTGCAATATCTAAGCTGTGGGCCCAAACTCTGGGACCTCTTGTATTGTAACAAATATTTTTTTTGGAATTAAAATGTTCCTCCCAGTTCTGCTTCTTTGAATATTTGTTCTTGCATTGACCACAAAAGTAACCCCTTTTAACACCCTCACTTTTCTCTCCAACTTCATCAATATTAGGATCCATTATTGATTATTGACTACCTGAAAAAATACAAAATAAGTAAAAGAGTAAATATAGTATGGTAAAAGTGAGTAAAAGTAAGTAAATATAGTACAATGAAAGTAAGTAAAAGTAAGTGCTTTAAACTTAGTAAAAGTAAGGAAGAGTAAGTAAAAGTAAGTTTAAACTTAACTAAACTTTTCAATTCTAGAGTCATGGTGGATTACTTAAAACCGCACAAGTAATTATCTGGCCAATTTATCAAACCTGGCCGAGATCAATGGAACATAGTCCAATCCTGATAATTTTATATTAAAAAAAAATGTTTTAATAAAATTTTAATTATCAAAACATTGAAGCTTAACAAAAAATAAAAATAATTGTTAAATATGGAATTACCAACTAAACTTAAAATAACTAAATTTGTAATTTAAAAAAAATTGGTTTGTACAAGAACGTATACGCAAAAAAATTGCATAACGTCTAGCGGATGAACAAAACCCAAACCCAAATTTACTTTTTCTCATGGTCAAATTTACTGGAGCAATGCTCCCAAGATCCCAGGAATCTGGAGTCATGGCAGGGACAGGGCTTGGGTTTGGTTGAAAAGCGACAAGGGTGCAGGGCAACCACCTCCCACACCCAAGGGCCAAGGAAGGGGTCAAAATCAAGGTCCAAAAAACAACGCCAAAAAGAATGGGTGAAAGGAGAAAGAAAGAAAAAGAAGCAGGAGATCAGCCGGGTCCCCAAACGGGTCCAATGGCCCACGAGGGCAGAGAAAGCCCTTACACCGAAGAAAGGTGTATTCCCACATTCGCCACAGAGGGACGCGCCCTATCGCTCCGGACAAAGCAAAGGGATATATATATTATATATATATATATATATATATATATATATATGTTAAACACAGACCGTGCATGGAACAAGGAACTCTTCTGGGAAAATTAAATCCACTATAGTCCGAATAAGTAATGGTAAATGACAAATACCATAGTTTTTTTCCTTTTTCATGATTTTAGCCCGACGTGGGCAACGGGTCTCTCGCAAAGAGATCCCATAAATATAGCTTCCCTCACCAGCTGGTGAGGGAAGCTATATTTATGGGATCTCTTTGCGAGAGACCCGTTGCCCACGTCGGGCTAAAATCATGAAAAAGGAAAAAAACTATGGTATTTGTCATTTACCATTACTTATTCGGACTATAGTGGATTTAATTTTCCCAGAAGAGTTCCTTGTTCCATGCACGGTCTGTGTTTAACATATAATGTTCTCAGGGAACCATTCTGAGTTTGTGTATATATATATATATATATATATATATATATATATATATATACAGGGTGGGCCGTAAGTTTCCATACATAGGAAAAATTAAACGTTTGTTTTTATGTTTCAGATACCCTAAGAATATGCGTTTGACGTAAGATCTTGTTTACTGATGAAGCAAATTTTTACGTCAAAACATACGTTATTGGAGTAATGCTAACCCTAACTGGCTGAGTCCGACGAAGATGCAAGGTGCCGGTAAAGTGATGGTGTGGGCCGGGATATGGGGTGACAGAATTATTGGACCAATTTTTGTCAGTGGAAATCTTAATGCCGAAAGGCATCTTAACATGTTGCAAGAAGAGATTTTCCCATCCCTGCTAAACGAGGAAGGTAACTTCCCAGTTTACTTCCAGCAAGATGGAGCTCCACCTCATTATGGTCTTCACGTGCGTCGGTATTTGGATCAGCAGTTTCCGGATGCTTGGATTGGTCGGCGTGGTCCTGTGGAGTGGCCTCCCAGATCCCCAGATCTCACCCCCCTTGATTTCTATCTTTGGGGGCACTTGAAGGCCATGGTGTATCAGGAAAAGATACGAGACATAAATCATTTAAAGGAACGTATCACCAACGCCATTACAAGCATAACGTCAACTGTGCTAATGCGTGTTCATCAACAGTGGGGAACACATATTGAAATGTGTTTTCAAAACAATGGCAACCATGTAGAGCATATTATATAAATAAAAATGGTTGTCCATAAAAAAATGTTTATTTTTCCTATGTATGGAAACTTACGGCCCACCCTGTATATATATATATATATATATATATATATATATATATATATATATATATATATATAATATACAGGGTGTACATAAAGTCAGGATCTATTTTTGTGAAGCACTTGGAAATTATATGGAATTCAATCATAAAATGATAAAGTGGTAACATTTATTAAATAATCAAGAGTAGGATTTGACGTGACGCCCATCAGTATCCCTGCACAGCTCAAATCGTTCCGCAGCATTTCTAAACACATTCTGGAGCATTTGCGGGGTTATGTTATCTGCAGCAGTTCGTATACGTGTACGTAAGTTTTCAAGATTCGTAATCTTCGTCTGATAGACGTGCGATTTGATAAAGCCCCATGCAAAGAAATCTAAAGGGGTTAAATCTGGTGATCTCGCTGGCCAAGGTCTGTTGTTGCTTCCGCGTCCGATCCAGCGATTTGGAAAACGTCCATTTAGATAATCCTGAACAATTTTGGCATAGTGACAAGGAGCACCATCATGTTGATAGACGACGGTACTAACAATCCTATCCCCGTCGTCTATCACATGATGGTGCTCCTTGTCACTATGCCAAAATTGTTCAGGATTATCTAAATGGACGTTTTCCAAATCGCTGGATCGGACGCGGAAGCAACAGACCTTGGCCAGCGAGATCACCAGATTTAACCCCTTTAGATTTCTTTGCATGGGGCTTTATCGAATCGCACGTCTATCAGACGAAGATTACGAGTCTTGAAAACTTACGTACACGTATACGAACTGCTGCAGATAACATAACCCCGCAAATGCTCCAGAATGTGTTTAGAAATGCTGCGGAACGATTTGAGCTGTGCAGGGATACTGATGGGCGTCACGTCGAATCCTACTCTTAATTATTTAATAAATGTTACCACTTTATCATTTTATGATTGAATTCCATATAATTTCCAAGTGCTTCACAAAAATAGATCCTGACTTTATGTACACCCTGTATATAAGTTCTGTACTGGTATATCGGATTATACAACGTTACCGTAATGTAGTTTTGGAAGAGTTCACCAAGAAACAAATTTCTAAAATGCATAAAAAAAATTATTAATTAGTCATGATCGAGTTTACTTTGGAAGCTTTTTTTATGCAGGAAGTAGGGGCCAAGGACAAATATGCCTCTCTTCCCCCCGACGGGGGAGAAGGTGAGAGCCGAAATCTCAGTTTAGAGTTTTCAAGATGTCTCGGGCATGGAGGAGTACATTCCATATTCTTTTCCAACTACCAATGCAAAAAAAACACTTGGCTTAACTGTATTTGTTCTAGTGCTATCCTCAACAGAGAGGGGGGGGGGGGGGGGGGGAGCTTTCAGTAGATACTGTTGCCATCCAACTCCTGGCTCTCGCTCAGCTTATATTTCTGGCTGGAATCGTGCAAAAAATCTGTTCTTCGACTGGTCAAAAATTCCTTCATCCAGCAAAAATGTGAAAATCTATCCAGCTTGAATTCTTCTAGCTCTTTCTGGCATCTAGCTAAGAACCTCTCCAACAACTTTACTTCTTTCTCTCCTCCTTTCCATTCTGACGGCTCACTTGCCGTCTCTTCTCCTGACAAAGTTGAACTCTTCGCTCAAACTTTCGTCTCCAACTCAACCATGGACGATTCCGGTGCTGTTCCTCCATCTCTTCCTTTCTTTGACTATATTATGTCTGAAATTAGAATCTCTTCCAAAGATGTTCTTTCTGCCCTATCTGGGCTCAACTCTTGGAAGGCGTACGGTCCTGGTAGTGTTCTTGTTGTTGTTCTCAAGAACTGTGCTTCTGTGCTGATACCCTGTCCAGGCAAACTCTTTCGTCTTTGTCTTTCATCTGGTATTTTTCCTTCCTGCTGGAAGTTCACTTTCATTCATCTTGTCGCAAAGAAGGGCGACCGCTCTCAACCCTTCAACTATCGTCCAATTGCTTTGATTTCTTGCCTTTCTAAAGTTTTTAAATTTATCCTTAATAATAGGAAGATTCTTAAACACCTGTCTTCTCACAATATTATTTGAGATCGTCAGTATGGGTTCCGTAAGGGACGCTCTACTGGCGATCTTCTTGCATATCTCTTTGACTCTTGGTCATCCTCCTTTCAGGATTTCGGTGAAACTTTTGCTACTGCGCTATACATATCAAAATCTTTTGATAGAGTCTGGCACAAATCTTTAATTTTTAAACTGCCCACCTTCGGTTTCTATCCTTTTATCTGTACCTTCATCTCTAATTTTCTTTCTGGCCGATCTATATCTGCGGTTGTAGATGGCCACTGTTCTTTTCCTAAAGCTATTAACAGTTGTGTTCCTCAGGCTTCTCTCCTGTCACCCACTCTTTTCCTTTTATTTATCAATGATCTAAGTCGCACTTCATGTCCTATCCGCTCCTATGCCGATGATCGAATCCTTCATTTCTCCACCCACTTCGCAAAGCGTCCTCCTCAGCAGTCACTCCATGCTTCGCGTAGGATGGCTATGGTACACCAGACCTCCGATCTTTTTGCCATCTCTAATTGGGGCAGAGAAAACCTTATGGCTGGCTTTCAATACCTCAAAAACAGTTCCTCCATCCGTTTACTAGTCACAATCTTTCGCACGACTATCCCCTTAACTTCAACAATATAAAACTCAATCCTTCCTCTTCTCTTAACATTCTTGGCGTTTCCTTTTTACGTGATCTTTCCTGGAAAGATCACGTATACTCTCTTTCCAAAACAGCTTCTAAGAGGTTAGGTGTGCTGTACCGCCTCAGCAGTTTCCTCACCCCCACTCAGTCGCTCTATCCGTACAGGGGTCTTGTTCGCCCCTGTATGGAGTACGTTTTTCATGTGTGGGGTGGCTCAACCCACAGAGCTCTACTCGACTGTGTGGAATCAAAACTTTTCGTCTCATCAGTTCCTCGCCTCTTACTGACTATCTTCAATCCCTCTCTCTTCGCCGCAATGTTGCTTCACTCTCTCTTTACTATCGCTATTATAACGAACTTCTGAACTCTCTAACTGCATGCCTCGTACTTTAAGGAGAGTACGCAGCACCAGACTTTCTACACACTCTCACTCCTTTTCTGTCCAACTCTCAAACGCAAAGGTTAATCGGTATTTCAATCTTTCATCTACTCAACCGGTGAACTCTGGAACAATCTTCCTTAATCCATCTTTCCCCTTGTCTATGACCTCCCATCTTTCAAACGCAGAGTGTCCAAGCATCTCGAAATCCCTGGACCTTGATTTTGACTCTTCTTCTTCTTCTATGGGGAAGGCGTTTTTACGGGCATTCGTCCTTGGCCCCTCCTTCCTGCACAAAAAAAAGACGCGGGGAAAGATAGGTTGAGGAAGGTTGTTCCAGAGTTGACTGGTTGAGTAGATGAAAGATTAAGAATACCGATTAAGCCTTGCGTTAAAGAGTTGGACAGAAAAGAATGTGCAGAAAGTCTGGTACTGCAAAATCCCTTTCAAGGAGGACGCATGCAGTCAGAGAGTTCAGAAGGGCAGTGTTCGTCATAATAGCAATAATAAAGAGAGTGAGTGAGGCAACATTGGGGTGAAGAGGAAAAAGCCCATTACCAATTAGCAATTTGTTCATGTTTCTTAGAAATTTTTATGTTTGTAGGCAAACTTTTCCTGAAACTCTACTTTAGTTTAAAAAAAATTAAAAATAGGCCTAGAATCTGAATGTGGTATAAACAAATTGTTACAAGATAGGAAAAGTATTTTGAAAATTGTGTGACCTCAATAAAATCTTTGAAAAAGCTTGAATTTCAAGGTTTCTTCCATGGTTGAAGCCAATATCCAGTACTTATAGTAGTAACTCAAAGGGTGGAGACGTATAACAGTTAGTTAAAGAATGTATGAGTAGTTGGCTGTGAGGTAAATGCACTATTTGAAGTTCATATTGCCAAATATTTCATATCATTTAATTATGTGGGGAAACGAGTTTTCTGGCTCTTACCTGGATCAATAAATACAATGGCTATGCTCAAAACCCTATAAACGATAATTGATACAGCTGAGGTTAGGATTCAGACGTTATCTAATTAGGTAAATTTATAAAATATTTACTGACTGAATTCTGAGGTTCAGGGATTAGGGACTGGAACCTAAAGAAATAGGCCATACTTTGTTACCTCTGCCTGTGCTCACTGACCCATGTGTAGAAATGTTTGCCAATTTTTTTTAGAAATAACTTCATGAAGGCTTTATAAAAATAACATTTTAGTTTTTTTTATAACTAAGAAATTTTAATTTTCCATTTGATTCTTAATTTCTAATAATCTCTTTTCCATTGAACAAAGACTTTCTGCTGTCCTAGATTCAAATAACTGCTAATTAGGTTTCTGAATCAAATAACCAATCTAAAATATCATTACCATACTCAAAACTGACATCTTATTTAAGTTACAAACATTTAACATTACTTATAAGAGAATTTGACTATGCAGACCTGTTGATTAAGTTAGTTTACTTATTCTATATGCTTTGGCTTTGGTACTAATACAGCTTGGTGCATTTATACAAAAAAGTCTGTATATAGGTGAATAATTATACCTTTCTGAAACTTACTTTGGATGGGGGAGGGAGGGGAACCTTCAATCAGTTTGAGATTGACTCAAGAAAATTCAAATGTTTTAAAAAGTTTCATTCCCATAAAAAAGTATTGGTATATATAGGGTTACATAAACCTAGCCATTATACAAAGTGTAATTAATAATGTGCCTAACTATGCTAGTCACACACCTTTGTATATAAACTTACCAAAGTCATTCAGTCCATTAATAAATTAAGAGAGGCTATGGCTGGAGGATTGACTAGTGATATATTTCACAAATCCAGTGTTGGAACATTGCTGTGGCCAGCTATACATTCATCTTGTTTAGATAAACACTGTATTGCATAATTATGACTACCTACATATTTCTAATTCTTAATTTCATACAGACCTCTTGTATACTTTAGGTACTGTACTTGCTGAGGCTGAAATAAAGTAAGTATCTGACCTGATCTGATATGCTGACATACTTGCGAGGACTCGAGTGCTTGATATTTATTTTCTGAAACTTAAATCGAAATGAACGACCTTCCAGCTTATAAACTACTACAAGTATAAAAACTAAGAAATAGTAATTAGCTATACTTACAAATATGGTAATAGGATATGCTGAAATGTATTTTTAGTACCTTTAAATGAACACTTGTTATAAAAAGTTAATTTAGCATCACAGGGACCACACTCCAAACTGATCCAAACACTCCTCCTCTCTCTGTGTTGTACGAGGGAGCTCTCAATGAAAAATCTGAAAAGATAATTCTTTTAAGAATTTCAATGAATATGACCTAAACAATGAAGTTGTAACCTTGCAAGAACAACTCAAGACCCATCATGACTGTAATGTAGCTATGAAAGATACCCTGCAGTGAAAATTTGCTCCTTTTAAAAATTAGGACTTGGGGTCCAAGGGCGGATGGGGGGGTTGGCGACGTCCGGAAGCCCCCTCAATTTCATGCAAGTGCCCTATTTGAATGATGTGTAATGTGTATACCTCTGTTTTTGTAAATAGATCATGGTTATTTTATTTTATTCAAATTCTGTTTTGAGTCTTTGTCCATATACATTGTACTGCCAAATGTTGTTGTTGTAATGGTTTTCAGGTGCTCTTAGTACTGGTGCAGCCTTATCACTATTTTTGTCTTCATCTTATTCTGATAGCAGGGCCCGTAGCCAGGGGGGGGGGGTCGAATGACCCCCCCTTGACAGGAAAGGTTCACTTTTGTTCACTTATGATGTGATATTATAATATATATCATCATTTAGTAAATAAACACTCGCATTTTTTTTTTTTTTGAAACTTCACAAACTACTCTAAACCCCCTCCACAATGACTAGGTTGTTGCACCAAAGGATCTGAATTCTACAATTTCGACCCTCCCCCCTTGGGAAGTTCTGGCTATGGGACTGGATAGTTCTTTCAATTGGCAAGACATCTGTAATTGTTTGAAAAAATTTCTGTGATAACTGTTGTACCCAAATTAGGTTTTTATTTTGTATCATATTTGAATAAGACTGATCTAAAACAATACAATTGATTTTACACTTGCTCAATGGTGGTCTGTTTTAAGAAAAAATTTTAGTACTGTGCCCTTTTTTCTTTGGACCCCCCTTACTAAAATAGCTAGATCCACCCTTGGGGGTGTATTATTGAAACACCAAAGAACTAAGAGAGAGTTCAAGCAAAAAATAAACCAAACATTTCTCATTTTAATATTCCATGAAACATGCTTACAAACAGAGCTGGGCAATAAATACATTGAATGTATTTAAATACTAAATACTAAATACATGGGAGGAATGTATTTAAATACTAAATACTAAATACATTTTACGAATGTATTTAGATACTAAATACAAAATACATCAATTGTATTTAAATACATTTGTAAATACATTTTAAATACATACAAATTTTAACATATGCAATTATTATGCATTCACTAATTCACTAAGCCATGACACGCACACGATAAAGAAATCAACCGCTTTCGACTAAGAGTGGCACACAACTGATTGAAGTGACACGTTGAAACATGAACCATGCTATACTACACTGTCGACGCGTCGTACTGTGCTAGTACAGAACGTGTATTAAACCAGTAAAAGTATTTACATTTTTATATTTTGAGTATTTAAATACATTGTATTTAAATACTCATTAAAGTATTTAAATACTATATTTAAATACATTCTAAAAACAATGTATTTAAATACGTATTAAATACAAATGTATTTAAATACGTATTTAAATACAAATGTATTTAAATACTGCCCAGCTCTGCTTACAAATGAGCTACAGTATTACATTTAATACAGCAATGCTTAAACCTAAAAATAAAGGTTGTTAAAAAATGAGTTAAGCCTAAATATGATAATTATTAATTTATATATCAAACTCAAAATGAATAAATTACTGGGGCCTGTTTATGCAGAAAATCATTTACTATACAATAATTACAACCTCAATAAAATATAATGGTATGGAAAAATGCACTCTAATTAATTACGGATTAGTTTAAGACAGCAGCAGGAAAATTTATATAAAGACTCGAGCCTTTTCGTATTTATTTAATGAAGGTTATGCCCAACAAGCAAAATTATTAGCCAAGTTAAAATTAGTGTTTCATGCAGGGTTGGCCCCATTGGACTTGCTTGACCCAGTTGTCTACAGTGTTTTTTTTTTTCTCAGAAAAAACCACAAAACCCATGCAACTGTTTTTTTTTTCAAAATAAGTCAACGAGTCACTAATAAAAAAATTTAATAGATTAATTCTTGTACAGTACCCTACTCATTACTGAAATACACTGAAATATGAAATATGGATCAATAAAAGATTCCACATTCACACAACTTGACTGAGATATTACAAACATTAATTATTTCAGCATTTTATTTTCAAGCAAATGAGATACCTAACTGTCCAATGAAAATACAACTTGTGGTAAATAGTTATTTAGCTCTATTCTTATATTGTTTTAACCATTGAAAATATGAAAAAGGCTGATAACCCCACCCCCACCCCAATAATCCCAGGTTTTTACAACCCTGGTTTCATGCCTATAAAAACTGTGGCTTCAGCTCAATGGCAATCTGTCTTACAAGGCATTATTTGACAGGAGTTTATCTTATATCATACTGACCTACTAGTAGGCAAACAGAGCAAAAAAGGCTAAGTAATTTAAAAAAAAAAATCAGTAACACTTACGTGTCTCCACAAGAGTGACATTTGTATCCTTCTGCTGGAATAGTAAATCTGAGCCAAGATGGTGGTGAAACAAAAGGTGTAAATGGAGGCAGGGAGACCTTCTCTAGTTGCCAAGTGGTTAAGTCAGTGCCATCTTTTGGAACTTCATTGTTCAAAGGAGGGTATTCAACTAAGGAACCTCTTGTTGAACAGTTAATCTGAAAATTAGTTTGTATTCAATATATTTACAAAAAAAGTGCAAAACCTAGCTAAGATTTATTCACAACCTACAGACCTGCTGTGTTAATAAAGTTTGTCTTATAGGAGTGTGATGATCAATGATCTTCTAAAACAAAGTTATATTCTACCTGAATTGCAATACTCAAGATTGAATTTAAATATTGCACCATACTATATCCTTACTTTATAAGCTATATAGGAACTACTTCTGTTTAGTAGCCCCATTTTTGAAAAAAAGACTTTTCCAAGAAAATGTTATTTATTTTGATTAAATATTTTACACAGTTTTACTTTTACTATACTATACTAAACCTAACACCTGAACTTTTTCCGGTTAATATTTGGCTGGACACAGGGGCTAACGAGAAACGAGAGGTTGTGTTTCACTAGCACTATTTTTCATGCTCTCTACGATGGTACTAATCATTTTTGTGCTAGTGCGTGGTTATAAAATTCATTTAATATATAATTTTTACGTGGAGACTGTGTGCATGTATGTATGTATCCATGTATGTATGTATCCATGTATGTATGTATCCATGTATGTATGTAGCCTGTGTGTTATGTTGTAGCGCTCTGTGTGTTTGTATGTACGGTAATGCATTTCATGGATGTATCACTTGTTTTCAGATTGTCACATGGCTGGATTGGGCCAATTAGACACTTTTTGTGACATGTGCCATAGGAATTTCCTTTGCTTCATGCAGTTTGAGGACAATGGCTAAAGCTAGTGAAGGTTTTGAATGTGACGATTGTGAGATTGAGTATTACCGCGCCATTTCTAAATATGTTGAAAATAACGAAGCAGCAGTGGATTGTTTTAAACACCACAGAGTTCTGCCCGCTTGTGTGCAATGCCCGAAATGTAACAATTCCTGTTCTTATCGCGCAGACCAACATATACAGTAGGGTGGCCCACTTTTCAATTTTTTTTGAAAAGTATAGGTGATCGTGGTTTTTCCCATTATTTGGCACTATACTAGCACATTGGTACCATTTTTACAAAAATTGATCAATATTTAGGGGTCTCGCATCGACCTTGAAATTACTAGTTTTTTTTTAAATGCGTACTTTTTAACTTTTTACTGAATCAAGATAAATCATTAAGTAGGGATGTTTTCTGAATCCTCTTAATGAGAGAAGTCGTTTGGTGTGCCTGCCAATGTCATACGACTAACGGTTTAAAGGTTGTGCCTGTATACAGGTAATACGAATGTGCTAGTATAGTGCCAAATAATGGGGTAAACCACGATCACCTATACTTTTCAAAAAAATGAGTCACCATACCCGGGTGGAATGTAAGTTATAATGTATATAGTTAATTAGAAAATGCACTATGCCTGTGCCAGGTACCTAACCTATTTCTTTTTTTGCAGATCATAACATTTTGAAATTCTGTCTGAGTTCCTCATCCTTTGTCATGGACAAATCATGACAACCATAACTGGAAGAACCCTTGAAGCTACAAATAGAGAGTCATCAAAAGGAAAGGCGAAAATAACATCGCTACCTTCTCTAAGATCGGCCTCGGAAATTTTTTTAGTTGGCCAACCGTCGTCCTCCATCAGTGGTAGCAAATTGCCAACAACACGGCAGGTTTTGCAATACTTCTTCAGTGTTATCCAGTACACTGCTAACAGGAAAGACGCATTCAAAGAAACCGTAAACAACGTCTTAAAGTTTTGGAACATGGCCCGCATTAAGACAATCACAAAGCTCAACTGCGAACGGAAGCTAGAGGCATTGTGGAAAGAGTGGCACTTACTCCAAAAGAGCAGAAAACGAGAAACTGACGCCGGAGGAAAACGGCAGAAGTTTTCGGACAGTGTGGACAAGCTGTGGGATATCGGAGCATCTGACGCTGTCGAAGATATAAAGAAGAATCGACTGCTGTCCGACAAGGACAAGAAAGAAGACATTGACTTCTACCTCGATCAACGTGGTCCTCGGGTGGCAACGATGAGTGGGAACGATAAAGTTTTCGCTGTAAAAAGAAAGCTACAGGAAGGAAGAAAACGTCCTCGCCAGGAGCCGCAAACCTCAAAGTGTGCATACCAAACCGGAGATGAGGCCATGGAGAATGATGATACTGGCATGTCAGGAGAGTCGGAGACAGAACTAGCGTTCCCCCTGCCGAAAGAGCCAAGTGTGTCTGTCAATCTTCCTCGCCGCATCCTTAATGCACCTGCTGTCATGGAAGTGGCTGATTGTTTCCGCATGTCCAATAATCAGGTGCGTATTGTGTATAGTATTCATCGATAGCGTCAGTTTTAAAGTGTCCCGTAACCCACATGTATTCTTGACAGTTTCCTTTCCACTTTCCATTCTCTACATAGGTAGTAAGCATTGTGGCTGCTATCACACGTTCGGCGGATCCACCAGCAGACCTCAATCAGTTCAGCATCTCGAAAGAAACGGCTCGCCGGGGAAGAGTGTCACATCGCCGTGAAGTGGCGACGGCTGTGAAGGACTCCTTCACGCCACCGAGGCACACTGTTGTCCACTGGGATGGCAAAATGGTCAAGGTCAGTTGATTAAGTTTTCATAGCTATCAATTTAGTAATGAGATTCATGAAGCATAATGTCAATTAAAAAGAGAACTGAATGTGAACAAAAATAGGTTACTTTACAACCATGAAATTGAAATATATGGCATGTGTTTCAGAACTTCCTTGGAACGGCGGAGCACCACCAAGCAATTCTCATCTCCGGGGCTCCTCATTGCACAGAAGGAAAGTTGCTGTCAGTCCCAGCTGTTGCTGACGGCACCGGACTGTCGCAGGCGCGGGCAACCATACATGCTCTCGAAGATTGGGGATGTGAGGAGAGCGTCATCGGACTCTGCTACTTCCTTTCTTCCTTATTTGTCTGCTATTTGCTGATTTTTTTGAAAAGTATAGGTGATCGTGGTTTTTCCCATTATTTGGCACTATACTAGCACATTGGTATTACCTGTATACAGGCACAACTTTTAAACCGTTAGTCGTATGACATTGGAAGGCACACCAAACGACTTCTCTCATCAAGAGGATTCAGAAAACATCCATACTTAATGATTTATCTTGATTCAATAAAAAGTTAAAAAGTACGCATTTAAAAAAAAAAACTCGTAATTTCAAGGTCAATGCGAGACCCCTAAATATTGATAAATTTTTGTAAAAATGGTACCAATGTGCTAGTATAGTGCCAAATAATGGGAAAAACTACGATAACCTATACTTTTAAAAAAAAATTGAAAAGTGGGCCACCCTAATATACAGGGTGTCCCAGGAGGAAATGTCAAGAATGCACCATTTGACTCTTTGGGTATATCTAAGTAGAAAGTATTATATCGACATGTGCCTGATTCCCAACCATTACCGAGATACAGGCCTCTACATTTGGGTAACTAAAACATAATAAAAAGCCGATCTTAGATAATATTCAATGACATTTAATGATACATTGGCAACTGTGCAGATCCTCACATTATTTATTTGTCAGGGGGTTCTTGAAGAGTAACGTTTATCAGCGGGGTAAGCCCAAAACTAGGGAGCAGTTGGTTGCACGTATGCAGGATGCGTTCATAAACCTCAGAAATGAAGTTCCGCATTTTCCTTGGCAAGACTCGATGGATCGGAGGCTCGCCGCATGCATTGAAGAAGGAGGGGGTCACTTTGAAACCATTCTGCAATAAGTGCATTGTATGTTTGTACTTTTTGTAAACCACAAGTGTCATTAAATAGTATCTAAGATCGCCTTTTTATTATGTTTTAATTACCCAAATGTAGAGGCCTGTATCTCGGTAACGGTTGGGAATCAGACCCATATCGATATAATACTTTCTACTTAGAAATACCCAAAGAGTGAAATGATGCATTCTTGACATTTCCTCCTGGGACACCCTGTATACTATTGTCACTAGCAGGTTAGGTTAGGTTAGTTAATTTAGTTAGGTTAGCTAGTTTTTTTTATCAGAATTACATTTTCCTGGTGTAGTTTTCTCTGCTTTGTTGGAATTTGACACACATTTCTTGTGCAAATGAATAGAAACACTATTTTGGAATGGAAAAAAAAATAGTTTCTATTCATTTGCACAAGAAATGGGTATCAGATTCGAACAAAGCAGAGAAAACTACACTAGAAAAATGTAGCCCCTGTGTCCAGCCAAATATTTACCCTTTTTCCATTTAGTGGCCCCATTTTTAAGTTAAGTTAGGTTTAGTTTAGTAAAAGTAAAATTGCATAAAATATTTAATTACGGTAAATTAAATTACAGTAAAACCTTTGTTATCCAGCAAGTTTGGGGATTAGGCCATTCTGGTTGTCTAAATTTTCCAATTATCTAAGGGTACCATTAACCTAGGAAAAACCAATGGACAATAATAATAAAACTAAAATTTTGGCTATACTGCACTGTACACCAATGTAAACTATATTGCAATCAACATAAACACTATGCTAAGTACAGTATGTATGGGACAACTGAAACAAGTAAAATTTAGTCTTACTTTATTAAAAATGTTAAGGATGATCTAGATTTTTCTAGATGGCATTGGAAAGCTTCTTGGTTTCTAGATTGGTGAATTGTATTGGCCTAATATGAAATTTGACCATTTCTAAAGTTTTCCAGATAGTTGATTGCTGGATAGCACAGGTTTTACTGTAAATCTTTTTGGAGAAAGTTTATTTAAAAATTGGAGTTACTAAATTGAAGAAGTACCACTATATAAAAACAAAAACTTGCATAGGCCCAATATTTAAATGACCATGATATCTCAGCCTTGGGTAGCCATTTAGTTTACAATCTTAGGTTATGAAAACTATATTGCTAAACTCTACAAGTATTAAGTACAGTGATAAAAGAGGCATAGTTGTTTTCAATTACACCTAAAGCCAAAACTTTAAAATAAGCAAGCCCTACTATATATCTTCCACACTGTACATAAATTTATAGAATTTAGCATAGCTACTTAAACAATTATTTTATTAATAAATTAATTTAGCCTAATTTGTTCTAAAGGACCTTGATTACTATTAAATCTGATAAAAAAAATGTAGCCTATGGCCTACTGTTAATACTATTGTAGCCCATATTTTTGTTAATTTGATTATTTTCTATGAAATTTTAATATGACTTTTACTTACAAAAGATTGTAAGTAACTATCCACTTCCTCATTAACTTTTGATTCTTCATCTACAACTTCACTTCCTTCTACATTATCTACTCCATTCTCACTCCCATCTGACATTACAACTTCAGCTTGAATGGGTAACATATCATCTGTATCAATAGAGAGTCTATTTGGTGTTTCACAAGTAGGTGAACTAACAGGTGTGGACTCCAGTGGAAGGTTGTTGGACAATATGTCACAAGTAGCCTCACTACCAACTTTGAATGAAGAACTCAAATTGTTTGCTTTTTCAGAGTCTTTTTGCTTTTCTAGGACCATGTTTAGTTGGCTTGTTTGAAAAGGAGCAAGTTGTCCTAAGTTGAATCCTGAGAGTTGTTCTGCAAAAGCTGCAGCAACCTGATCTAAAAAATTCTCATGTTGATTTGTATTCTTGGTTTTGAGTTTAGATCTCTGCCTAGGTCTGCTTTGATTTTGGGCCTTACTGGGGACTGACTTTATTTGACTAGCCATATTAGAATTAGGAGAATAAGCTGATTGTGATTTACAAGGTACTCCATCCAACTTTTTAAAATCATTTTTCATATCTGAGTTTGTGACATTCACACACACATTTTGGTTATGATTTGACTGAAACTTACTTTTGTTATCTAAAGTTTTAAGTGTGACATTTTTCTCATTATCTAACCTTAAAGTTTTTCCATTAGAATACCTTGGTATTGAAACTAAATGTTCAGATTTGGAAATTTCATGACTATTTTCTTCCAACCCAGAGTTTATTTCAACATTTTCCCTCTTCCTTTTAACACTTTTATTCCTAGTAGTGGATAAGGATAAATTTGGTGACGCATCTCTACTGTCTTCTAAATGATAAACTTTCACCATAGGAAGTTCTGATGCATTTTTTTCCCTACTCTTTTTATCATCATCATAAGATAGTTCACCTTTTTCATTTTTATGCATTTCTATTGTGGGCCTATAAATTTCCAGAGATCCTTTCTCCGAAGCAGAATCATCTTTAATCCGAGATTTTTCAGTACCATTATGTACCTGAACTTCTTTCTGATTATCTGAATCAGGTCTACTTTGTACATCAAGCTCATCATTTTCTTCAGTTTCTGAGGCACTTCCTTCTTCAGAATCTTCTATTGATGAAGATGTAGTAGTACAAGATCCAGCTGAAGAAGAATTTGATTTGGAGACCTTTCCACTCACACTATCACCATCACTCGCATCACTTGAAGCACTTTTGCCATATTTTGAGCTCAGTGAAGTACTTGGAGAAGAGTCATTCTGCTCTAAACCCAGTTCAATACACTTTTTCTGGAAGTCACTCGCTTGTTCTTTAAAATTTTTATGGGTTTCATCTTGCTCATCACATTTATCATCATTTTTTTCCAAATTTTCCTTACAAGATCCATCTTTCAGGGTAGGCCTCAGTGTTGATATACTTAGTTCTTCTCTAAATGGCAGAGGTTCTTCAACCTCCATCATTAATACTGAAGTTGTATAAATTTAGGAAACCTGTAACAAAATAATTTCATATTATAGCCACAAACATTCGACTGAAAGCTCAGAAACAAAGAAAAGTATGTACTAAAACTTTAAGGACTACCTACACAAACCTTTTAAATAATTATTTTCCATCTGCGAGTTAATAAAAATTATCAATAAATATTACTTTAAGAATATGCCAATGGTACTAGGCATAGTAAATATTAGGCAGCTAACTTCTAGGCCTAGATAGAAGTTCAGAGTAGAAATTAGCTAAACCACATTGTCCATAATGTGACAAGTAGTTAGTACTGATGCAGTTTCTTGTTAGCCTACCCCACAATAAAATTGTGCATTGTGACTAATAAGATCCAACTAACAAAAATGAAAACTTTTGAGTGCTTTAAAACTCAGTAGGCCCAATAGGCTTATCTGCCAAATTGCCAATGCTGATCATAGTAAGCATAGCCTGATTAGTTAGATATTGGATTTAAAAATCTAAAACTCTTAAAAATACAGCCTCACACTTCATATCTGTAAATATAAAAAAATTTGACTGTGGCATCCATATTTACCAAGAGATTCTTTCTTCTAAGTTACAAATTAACTTTGTCTCAAAGTAGTTTAATGTTTAGGTCAGGGGGCGCCCTATCAAGTTTTAATAAGCAGCTAAGGCTACTTGACAATAAGATAGTTTTGAGTAATCAACATAGGCTACAAAACCTTTTTTATTTAAACATTTGACCCTAATTTCCAACGTGGGCCTGGTGTCAACTGGTAGGCTACCCTGGGGCTTACTCAGTAGCATTATTTTTATATTTTTTTCAGTAACTAGGCTAAATCTTCAAAAAAACTAATTTAGCCTTACAGGCTACAGCGTAGGCTCCATCGTCCTCACTCTGAAATAGGAGTCCACGCCAAAGATATAAAGACCAAACCAAAACAGACCAGTAAGTTACCTGCACGCTACCTACAACTGACCATGGAATTGGAACAGTCAACACCAACTTGAGATCCATGCTGTCAATGAACTCGGCTTAAATCATTTATGGCGTCAGTGTTACGTTTACATCCTAGGCGACATGCAAAGAATCTTGTGGATGCTTTTGCCGACCTAGTTAGGCCTACGCCTAGCCTAAATGCAGTAACAGTGTCGGCAAGATCAACTTCAATTAGTTTTAAAATATTCTCATAATCCTTAGGGTACAATACTACATTTAATTACTAGCATTAACTGGGGCCATTCATATGAAAGAAAAGTATGCTCAAAATAGCTCAATCCAAAACGTAATAGGTTTATCTCGATTAGTTTCCCACAACACTACGGACTACCCTTCGTAGACGACACAGCCACCATTTCTAATCACGTGAGCAGACGAGTACGGTGTTGTCAAATGTATTGACTACTTGAGCCATGTTGTCAAATTGTCACTGAAGTTATTAATATTCGACAGTTGAGGTTAAATCATTAGGGGTAAGAAACTGATATGTAAAGATTTATTAAAGGTTTTCATCGTTTCAATTATCATTAATTTAACCATGATAAAATTAAGTTAGCTAAAACTGTACCATATGAAATATTTTTAAAAATGCGATTTTATTCATCGGTAATAAGGGGTAATGATACACATACAAAATTATAATTTATTAAAAACAAATAAAAATAATAAATCATTAGATCTAAATGTTTTACATAAAGGCTTGCTGACATTAAACAAAGTTTGTATTTCAAATACAACATTTAAAGAATATTAAAGTTATTAGTTACTATATATATATAAAATATATATAAAAAAAAATTAATATATATATATATATGATGAATTTCACAATTAAACACGTGAAATGAATGAATGATACAAACCCACGAGGAAAAAGAAAAATGATTCCAAGGTCTTTCCTGTATTCAGAAGTACACCTCATCAGGGAATGAGAATGACGAGTTGTACTTCTGAATACACGAAAGGACTTGGAATAATTTTGTTTTATCCTGCGAGTTTCCATCATTCATTCATTTCACGTGTTTAATTGTGAAATTCATCTCATATATAGAGGGTGGCACAAAAGTTGCGCACCAGCCGCACCATAGAAATTTTTAGTGTTGACTGTAATATTATTTTTTTTTCTTTTAGGTAGGGAATGGCTGCGAAATTAACAATAGACGAGAGGGTGAGCTTGATTTTAATGTATGAAATACCAGGTACAAGAAATCGATGAATCGGTACAGAATTAAAATTCTGTACCGATTCATCGATTTGTAGTACCTGGTATTCCATGCATTAAAATCAAGCTCACCCTCTCGTCTATTGTTAATTTCGCAGCCATTCCCTACCTAAACGAAAAAAATATATAATCAACACTGAAAATTCCTATGATGCGCGACTTTTGCGCCAGCATATATATATATATATATATATATATATATATATATATATATATATATATATATTTTATATATATATATATATATATATATATAAATAAATAATCACGAATCTTCAACTTATAGGCTTCAAGCAAATTTTAAAACCAATAACTTAAATTAATGTTTGTTTAAAACAAAACTTACATTACTAAAATATTTTATTATAAATTGTACAATAATAATAATAAACATAATTCCTTAAAAGCTAATTACCCCAAACAGGCTTAACAACATTATGCAAAAATCTAGATTTCCTACCTAGATAAAGTAATTACATTAAAGGTAACACTTCCGAGTATATTACATGAAAGATCACTACTGTATAAATAAAACGTTTTCCCTCCAAAAATCAACATAAAATTATAGTGTCTATGTTTCCTACACACCTACACACACCTGCCTGTCCATCAAACTGCTCGCACACTCATAGTATATAATTAAGAATCATGTTCACTACTAAAGAATCATTTCTTTTTAAATGACAACCTAAAGCTATATTTTATTACACCAAAATAATAAAACTTTCAAAATTCATACATTTTTTAGGAGAAAACAATGGAAAATTATATATACTCAGATAGATAGATAGGAGAGAAAGATAGATATATAGATAGATAGCAGAAACCAATATTAAACTTACAAAATTAATACTGTTCAGCATATAGCACATCATCTCCTTTACTCCAAAAATTATGCTTACATAAAAATTTAAATATGAACATTTCGAATTTCAATAGCATAAAACTCGAAGTCAAAAATAAGTAATGAAATATGTTACACAAACTATAAATTACATAACACATCATCTGGTGATTGAAATACATATCCAACAAAAGAAAAAAACAAATGAGGGGGCCAATGAAAAAGGATAAAGGTGGAGAAGCAATCCAGATTCCAGTGAGATACAATATTAATATTCGATAAAAATTTTATATATATATATATATATTATTTATTTATTTAAAAAAGTATATACATAAATAAATATACAGTGCAAATGTAACTGAAACAGTTTGTTTCAATTTGAGGGAAAAATTTAAAATAAAGAGAGATGATTTTTGCACCAAATTTTTCAAACCTTTAAATATGCTTCAGGCATCAAAGGGTTAATTTCAGGAATAGTAATTGGAATGTATACAAAAATTATGCCGTTTCAAAGAAATAAAAATGAGCAAACGGATAAACATGTCGGTGGGGAACGGTTTAAAGCAGTAATTGATAATGATGGTAAACTCTTAAGACGGCTTATCTCTTAACTTCTAATTTTGAAATGTATGAAATTTTTTCCCTTATACACTAATAATTACCATCAATATTTTTGGCCACTACGAAACTATCCACGCGCACAGAAGACATCTGCGTACACAAACACGTATAAACAGTCATCCATAAACACTAAAACTTCTAATTGTCTGAGGTAGCTATGATGGTGAAACTCTAAAGCCGTAAGAACACTGGCCACTTAGCGATGAATAAAATACTACCAAAATCAACAATATTCTTAGGCGCACTATTAATGCATAAATAGGCGTTGTTCCTCGTGCAAATGTAAATGAAGTATTTAACATGTTGTACTTATATAAGTACGATACATTTTATTATATTTACGATTATAATAAATTTTTCAATTTGATTCTCAATAAAAAAGTTGGGATTACCAAAATTTAAGTAAATTCAGACTTCCGAATTTTCCCTTTTAAATATTCATCATCATTAATATTCTGGGGTAATTTGGCAATTCAGCGTTAAATGCCCAGTGTGTCGCTTATGGCTTAAATAAAGAATAATGGAATGAATTCATTACCTTCTCAAATCTATTCCTAATCACGGTCTAGTTAAGACCAAAATTAATGGAAGTAAAACGCTCACAGTGGAAGATAAGAACAATTATTATTATTATTTATTTCATAAATGGAAATATTCCCACTTAATTCCACTTACATTACAACCTGAAGTCTTAAAGTGCTATTACAATAATTACACAGCATATATATATATATATATATATATACACACACTAAATTTTAGGTAGCATACATAACTTAGCATCCTTCTAGTAGCACTATTGTTACTAAAAGTGTAAATACTAGTTTATCTTTACCTTACACTATATGTACACAACAAATTTGAGATTCTTCTCAAAACCAGTGAAGGAAGGATGGTTATAATTTTTCTATAAAATTTTCAATTTCTAGAAAAATTTTATTGAATAAATTTTCAAAATTAGTATCAAAGACTCAAAAATTATTCGCACCTGTTTTACAACCAATGTTCAACTTATATTTTTACAATTCCATAAAACAAACGTCTCTTATTACACTCCGCACGAATTCCTTAGCCAATAGTACCATGCGAGCCCTACGATCGACGATTGATTTTTTTTTTTTTTCTGTTTAAAGTGCTTCAACCCTGCTGGATTATTGACACCATTTTTTTTTGTTGTTTTTGTTTGACTCCCCGAAGGGAGGTAGAAAAGGAAGAAAGAAGAGAAGGTGGTATAAAGTTGTGGAGAAAGGTGGTGACGATTGATGTGCCTGATTGATCGTAACAGGCCGTATACTGTATATCAAAAGTCTTGCCTCAAAAATAACTATACAATAAATACTTTTAAGGCAAGACTTTTGACTCACCATATACTCGTGTGTGTGTGTGTATAATAAGCAAACAACCACAGGGAAAAAGGAAAAAAAGAAACGAAATCCGAGCGCTTTCGTGATATATTCACATCTTCAAGGACAAGAAAGAAATAGGAAATTTATTTCTTGCCCTTGAAGATGTGAATATATCACGAAAGCGCTCGGATTTCGTGATTCTTTTTCCTTTTTCCCTGTGGTTGTTTGCTTATTAATAAGATCACGTGTTATTCTGTATATATATATATATATATATATATATATATATATATATATATATATTTATTACACAATGGTGGAGTTTTCGAAAAACTCGGCTCCAACCCTGTATGACTCAAGGTTAAAGCCTCCACCAATGTACAATATTATCTTCAAATTCATACAAAAACAGAACAATATAGGCCTAATAGATAAGTATCCTGCCTTAGGCTACGATTAAGGCGTTCTCTCTTCAGGGACGCATTTTCATTATGGAGTTATTACATGAAGTGTAAGTCGTACATGGAGTGCCAAACGGCATTCAGGACGGAACTTGGGATCAGGAAAGTACCATATAAAAGTGGAATTTGACATTTAGTGAAGAAATTTGAGAGAACGGGCAATATTGCCAATCAGCCTGGATGTGGACGTAAGCCTACCGTGTTATTCTGATTTTGTATAACATTGTAAATAATACTGCGCATTGTTCCGAGGTATGAACAGCGAGTCAAACGTGATTGGAACGCGGTTCATGGAAAATTTCACCATGATAAGTTCATTGTGTTGAAGGTTACGGCACGTTTAAATTTTATGCTAATGAGAAAAACCATACATACTGTACAATTGTCCGTACATCTTACATTAACATGGTAACAGCAGCGAGCAAATAGTACCGAATCTAATTGTCCTAAAACTACAACAAATAAATAGAAAAGAAATACAATTATCGAATTAGAGAAAAATTCAGAAAATGAGTATTTAAAAAGGGAGTCTTTAGGTTTAATTCAAATTATTTTTTCTTTACAAAGGTACTTTGGCTTACGCAATCTGAGGTAATAGGAGGAGAGTAGACGAACTAAATCTTAACAACCATAAATTTGGAAGCGTTCTTTATATTACTAAATACACTTTCCTTATCAATGAGAAAAAGTAAAATCAAATATAAAACCTTTAGGAAAAAAATTAAAACACTTACGTTAATTCACTTTTTTCTGGATGCTTTACTTCACATAATTAAGTGAATATTTCTTACGCATATTTCTCTAACAATACAAAAAAAAAACGTTCCACATACTCGTATTGGTACTTCAATTACGCGCAACAAAATATATATATATATATATATAATTATTATTAATACTGACAATAACAAATACTGTAATATTTGACGTTAAAATTATGAAACTATTTTTTTTTTATAGTTTATTACGCATTCTAAAGCCTTTTATAATCACAGCAGAAATAAATATTAAAATATTAAAGCAATTGTAGCAATCACATTTAAAAGCTATGAATGAAGCAGTCAACGAACGAACGAAATGACAACTATCACATTTTGGCAGACTGACAAGTACATCATTTAGAAAAATTACATAAAAAATCTTAATGACGCGTTTGTTATCTTAAATCCTTACTTGTGACGATTTTTTAATTTTAGAGTGAAGCGTCATGGTTCAAATGGGTAAAAACTGAAGTGAACATTTGTCCACCTCATGGATCAAGTTCTTGAAGCGATACCAGATACTCAAACTCCAAATGCATACGGCGCCGCCTCCTCTCACGAATTGAGTCTCCTGCAATAAACGCAGGAGGGGGGGGTCAGATATTTTAGAAAATAACGTCTAAAGCAAATTTTAATCGAATCCGGCAAGTAATTATGATAGAACAGTGATCAGCAACCGTTCTTGGCTCAGTGCACCCCAATGCCACCCGTTCTTCTTTCCCCGATCACTGTTCAGCATTGCTATTTTATTTTATATGAAATTTTCATATATCTTCAATAAGTTTATTTATCAATTAGGGCTTAGTTATTTTTATCCTTTTCATGAAATTTCGCGGCATCCCGAATGGGAAAACACTGAATTAGAGCAGTGGCTCCCAAAGTTTCTTCTAAGGGCCCCTTTTAGGAACCCCTTCATTTTCTTATACTTAAATTTCAAGTACAGTATTAAAATTAACATTTAATAATAATAATCTTAAGATTTCACAGCAATAAATATGCATAATTTTTATTCATTATTAACAGTGTACAACAAATGAATATGCAATTAATTTATTACATTTGTTTATCATTAGTGTTCTATTAGTATGCTACCTTGTGACCACAAAAAAATTGTCCCTGTTTTTAATCGCTTATTACTCAGTCATTATTGCAGCTTCACAAATGAAATAAAAAGCATTCGAAAGAGAACATTTTAAAGTTTTAATTTATTCTACGTGTGTTCAAAGTGACGTCCCTGGACATTCTTACATTTCACACAACGGGAAAGGAAGTTATTTATTACATTTTCCAAAACGCTGCTGCATTCAATGGACTGTACACTCTCTACCACCGCTTGCTTTAATTCTTCGATAGAGGATGGCTCTTGCCTGAATACTTTGTCCTTGACAAATCCCCAGAGAAAAAAGTCCAAAGGTGATAGATCGGGAGATCTTGCGGGCCAGGGAAACTGCGAGCGATGAGAAATGAATCTTTGTTCAAAAAATCTTGTTAAACATTCCAGTGATTGCCTAGTTGTGTGGGCTGTTGCTCCGTCTTGCTGAAACCACTTGTTACTGCAGTTTTCTTGTTCAAAAACAGTGTTCATCATTTCTACATATCTTTCTGAAGTTACTGAAAGCGGTCTCCTTGTCTCTGGGTCCTCAAAAAAGTAAGGACCATAAACCTTGCTGCTACTCAAACCACACCAGACAGTAACTTTTGGTGAATGCAGAGGTTTCTCCAAGTGTATATTTGGCTTGTTTTGTGACCAACACCGGTAATTCTGTCTGTTGATGAACCCATTGAGATAGATGTGGCATTCATCACTGAATATTATGTCACTTAATCTTATCTGGTTTTGTTCAATTATTGTTTCAATGCGTTCACAAAACATCAAACGACGCTGGTAGTCTTGTTCGCTAAGCTGTTGCAAACACATAATTTTGAATGACTTCATTCTCAAATCCAACGTGATTATTTTCCGAATGCTCTCCCGTTTGATTCCTGTCACAGCTGATAGTCGTCTCACAGATTTCTTCTTGTCCGTTTCAAGCTGATTTGCGACTGAATCAATGTTTTCAGCGGTTCGCACACCTTTGCTGCGCCCAGAGTTGCCTTTATGCATGTTCTTGATTGAGCCGTGATGTTTCCATTTTGCGAAAATCCTGCGAATCGTTTTAGGATCTATGGTCCTTTGCTGACCGTATTGTCGTCTGAAAGACCGTTGGGTGGCGACTACCGAGCCATGTTTGATCATCTCTTCTGCGATGAAAACACGTTGCATGTCCGACAAATAACCCATGATTGTGGTGGATAAAACTGTCATTTTTTTATAAGTACTGATTTCGTATCCAGGATATCGAAAAAATTAAATAAAACTTTTAAATATTCTTTTTCGAAAGCTTTTTATTTCATTTGTGAAGCTGCAATAATGACTGAGTAATAAGCGATTAAAAACAGGGACAATTTTTGTGGTCACACGGTATTACTTTTTTTATATAATTAAAACCCAAACCAGGTTTGGGAACCACTTCAATTAAGAACAGAGTATATTCACATCTGAAAAGTGAAAAGAGCTAAGACCTACGTATAAAATTTTTGTACTTTTTTATCTGGTTTCAAAGGACTATCCTAAAATTCACTTCCTTAATGATCTATGCATACTACATAATTAAGCTACCTTAAGGTGCTTCTCATCCTACTGCGTGAAATATTTATGCTTATTATCATCATAAAGAGTAAATACGTAGATGACAAAAAGAAAGTAATAAATAAACACTAAATTATTCCTTTTAAATAAATTTACCATCCTATTAATGTCCCCGACGCAAACGTAGGGCTTATCAGGGTCTTGAGAGACGGCCCACTTGCTGTGATCCTGGTGAGTGGAAAAGTTAATGAAAGCGGAAGAAGCCTCGATGCTCTCTATGTTCTCCACGCTGAAATGAAATAATAATAATAATAATAATAATAATAATAATAATAATAATAATAATAATAATAATAATAATAATAATTTGCGCATTCATGAACGGTAATAAAATGCTCATCCAGAAAATAGAAGACTCAAGAGTACTTTTGTACTTGGTACCTTATCAAGAAATCCTCAGATGAGATATAGAAATAAACAAATACAATCTTTTCTCTTTCCTTATGGGCGTCAACTATTATTATTATTATTTTGTTTAAGAATTTTATTTTTTATTCATAAACAATAGGGATAACTATTTTATGACGCATCTACTCTAAATCAAAGGAAAAGCTACATTATAAAACTACTTTTAAAATATTTTTATTATTCCTTTTCAAATCGCATTAACCACTACACATTTTCTTGGCAATCCTATCATACTTGTGCAACCCAATATATTTTGCCCCACCCTTTTTTCTTAGCTAAATAATAGGCCATGGGGCTGAAATGTCTTTTGGGCCATAAGTTTGAACTTCCTGCGCTTCACATAACCGGATTTTTCCAGTTTGAACCTCCCCTCCCTGTATAAAACCGCTTTTAAACGCCCTTCTATAAAACTGATGGTATTAACGGAGTTTCGAAAATGGCGTCTGACAGTGATGTGCGTCGTAAACAGAGAGCTGTTATCGAGTTCTGGCACCTCCTGACTTCCATTTGTTTGGGCCAATGAAGGATGCTATTCGTGGAAGAAAGTTTCAGTGACGATGAGGTTGTTGAGGAGGTTCAGAGGTGGCTCCAGCGGAACACTTTTTTTTTACCAGCAACTTAGCAAGGAATAAAGGCCCTCGTTTCGAGGCGGAGGAAAGCCGTAGAAAAGGATGGAAACTAAGTGGAATAATAAAAACTTGTAAAAAAAGGTATGCAACTACTTGTGTACAAAATTTCTGGAACTTAGAAGGAAACTTGGAAAGAAATAAAAAAGGTGGGGGCAAAATATATTGAGTGGCTCTCGTACATTTTTACATGTACGCTTAATGAGTTTTTTTTTAAGATTTCCACAATGACTTTTATCATTCCCCTCATTTATTTCAACGTTCTTCTTTCTTATTCAATCAATACTAGTTTATCAAGACCCTAAGATTATCATTCCACACCCGACTTCAAACTAATGCGAGTTATCTTTCCATTCCAAACGAGCGTCTCACACAATTAACATTGAATTAGAAGCATATACCTTTAGGTAGTTTTTATGACAAAATATCTTACATCAACCGATAATTTCTTTACTGCTATTTCTTTTTTAACTGATGCCCCCATTAGCTATATCGTAGCTCCGTTATTAATCTCGTATACACCAGATATTTAAACTTTCTCAATTTTAAAAGTTCTTCACTCACAATACCAAAACTAACTTTTAATGTTTATTTTCTAATAATTAACTATATCTTGACAGTATTCATTCTTATTAGCAATTAAGGTCTCAAAATCTGGGTTCAAGAGAGGTGCGAAGTCGGATTTGTAGAAAAACAAATTTCATTTCTTCCTTAAGACAAATAGAATTCTACCACTGTTGCCATTTTAATCGAGGTTACTCCGATTTTTCGATAAGTGTAACGTAATCGAAGAAAGGTGAAGCACGAAAATATAACGTATGAAAGTTTCCATCGAAACAAATCTCCGCGTTAGGTTATCTCCGATTATGAAAGGGGTCGTGAACGAATCCGCCAATCAAAAATAGAGTCACTGATTCATGAATATCTCCATAACATTTAATTGCACGAGTTTTAAAATTAGCGACACCAATAATGATTTAATTCTTAGCTAAAGTAAAGCTGAAATCGTGATACAGGTTTAACTCCTGATTATGAAACTTCGCCCAATTACGACGACTAATCAAGTTAGCTAGTAACGTATATAAATGCGGGGGTGGAGTATTTAAAAATCTTTCTAAAGGATGGGAATAATTTGTATTCTGTTGACACAACAATCCGAGATTACTGTGAAGACTAATGATGTAACCCGAGATCCTTGGACCGATCCAGAATCCAAATACGCTTACTTTAACACAGTTAAGTCACAAATTGTATCAGAAACGTATTATTCGAGCGTTATTCATATTACATATTAAGGCCAGCAAGTAGTTTAGCTAAATTCGCAATTGGAAACTGAAAAATAGTGGCCTTGAGTCCTCGACCACTACGAACCACCTTTTTTGAAGCTCAGTCCGGGTCGAGGACCGGACTGGTCCAGTTGTATCATTAGGAAAGACATCAATAAGAATATACACACACACACACTGGAGAACAGAAAAACAACTGTCATCAGACCACCTGCCCATCATCATTACAACACGTTCTACACTGCCCCAACAGCCTTAGGCACACTTACAGAAATTACAAGAAAGCTGATTGGGAATAGTTCAAAATACAGACCGAGGAACAATTCACCACATTAAACAGCACACCCATCATAACCATCAATACAACAGTCAAGACATTTAATCAGATCATCAATAATGCAACCAAATACATACCCAAGGGCAATATTAGGAAATACAACCCAAATTACACTAGAGAAATAGCCCACCTCATAAGGCAACGTAACAACCTCAAACATAACACACAGAAGCCATAAAACAGCAGATACAACAGTTCAACACAGAAATAAACAACAAACTCAAAGAAAACAAACAAACACTTAGGTAATTCATAACAACACTAAACCACTCCACAGATAAATCCAGGCTATACAAGACTATAAACAGCATTACCCACTCTAATAGCGGCATTCACACCTCACACGCGGCTATCTGTCGCAGCCAAAATAATATCCCAACATATACACAACAAGCTAACATTCTAGTTAATCACTACGCAAAGATAAGTCACTTAAACAGAGACAACAACCAGAAACACGCAGACAGACAAACAGCCACACAAGAAAACCTACAGACTCGACACGACCATTACACCCTTCAATACAGACCAGACCACCAACATCTTCCAAAACACTAAGAATTCGAAGGCTACTGGACCAGACAACATATCTAACATACACCTTAAACACTTGGGCCCACAGAGAATACTAGCTTTCACAAACATCAGCACATATTCATACCAACATTGTATTATTCCTGACATATGGAAACAAGGTAAAATTATTACACTACTCAAACCAAACAAAAATCCAACAGAACCAGCTTCCTACAGACCCATTACTTTACTATGCACACTTTCCAAAGTAACAAAGACTAATCTTACAAATCACCAACCCACACATACCACTATCGCCTACTCAACATGGATTCAGACCTCACCACTCAACCACGACATTACTCACTAACCTCACGTAGCACATCATGGATGGCATCGACTCCAGACGACCAGCTCAACGTACACTATTAGCAACAATAGACATTAGTAAAGCATTTGATGTTATCTCACGCTTCCCTCTCATAAATAAAATACTCAACACAAACATGCACAATAACACCAAAAGGTGGCTGAGCAATAGGGTGGATCGATTTTACATTTTTTTCGATTTCCATATTCTAATAGAGACAAAAACTTGCGCATGCATGAGAAAATAGCCTCTGCAAAATCTTAGCTTAATAGGTAATCATCTTCTGCCCCCGGCAGAGCGATGAAAATCATATTTTAGTAGTCAAAAACGTATTTTTAAACTCTAGCCTAGAGTCATAAAATTTTGTGTGTGTGTTATTTCATGCCTAAGCAACGATATAAATGCTATGGGAAATATATAAATGCATTATTTAAGACAAAGAGCCGATCTGAAAATATGTATAATATACATATTTTCAGATCGGCTCTTTGTCTTAAATAATGCATTTATATATTTCCCATAGCATTTATATCGTTGCTTAGGCATGAAATAACACACACGCAAAATTTTATGACTCTAGGCTAGGGTTTAAAAATACGTTTTTGACTACTAAAATATGATTTTCATCGCTCTGCCGGGGGCAGAAGATGATTACCTATTAAGCTAAGATTTTGCAGAGGCTATTTTCTCATGCATGCGCAAGTTTTTGTCTCTATTAGAATATGGAAATCGACAAAAATGTAAAATCGATCCACCCTACTGAGCAACTACAGTATCTCTCAGGAAGATACTCACATGTCACCTTTAATGGCAAGTCATCCAAAAACAAGCTTTTTCCGAACGGGGTCTCTCAAGGCTCTGTTCTCTCACCAACACTGTTCAACTTATACATGCATGACATTCCAACACCCATAGATAACAAGCTTACCTTATCATCATATGTAGATGACATCACTCTAACATCCACCCACATCAGCATCGACATCGCTACAAATAACCTACAAACATGCATAAACAGTATATAAGACTGGCTCACACAATAGACTGAAAGTAGCGCCCACAAAATCAATCATCACCTTGCTTACAAGCAACACAAAAGAACACTAGATAACTCCACATCTTACACTAAACAACAAAAACATTCCACACACTCACAGGACCAAAATACTTGGAGTCACATACAACACATCATTATCTTTTGCAAATCACATTCAGGACATTAAAAACAAATGTACGTCAAGACTTAACACGCTTAGGGTACTAACAGGCACAAACTTTGGACACCAGCAGGAAACATCACTCATATACAAACAATATATTCGCTCAGTTATGGACTATGTTAGCCCATGCTGGGCACCCATTATCTCACTCACACACACACACACACATAAACACCTTACAGACAATACAAAACAACGCACTTCGTATCATTACAGGATGCACTCAAACAACACCAATAGAACACCTGCACACAGAAACAAAAATACTGAAAGTTAGGGAACATTTAGACATGAGGGGAACACAATCCATGGCAGCAGCGACAACTAACCACAACACCCTTGCCACTACATGTACAATCATACACCGACACCTCGCACCATTAAGGTAACACCAGAGACATTATAACCAAATACTCCATTCCATACCACGCCCCACAGACATCACACAGTACAGAAAACACATACACATACACACACACCTAACCCACAAAGCACTGACACGACTCGGTCCGAATGCGGTCCTAGGTGCGAAGCCGCCACCCATTGACAGGTCAGAGACCAGCCTGAGCAGATCTGATCGAGTTAACTTAGCACGATTCCGATGTGGACATCACCCCAACTTACACACACACAAACACAGACTAGACAACTCCACAGACGACACCACCTGCCACCTGTGCCAGGACACACCACAAACAATTGAACACATTATGACAGACTGTACCGCTCTAGCACAACATAGAACACAACACATCACCACTAGTGCGCTGAACCTCTGGTCCACTCCGGAGGGCGATCGGTTACCTGCGTGCCGCCGGGCTTGTTCGATCAGTGTAGGCCGATCTGCTAACCACCACCACCACCAACAACAAGAATATATTTAAGAGCACAATCAGTAGTTGACAAGCTTTATTTTTGTATTTATTTATTTATTTAAAAGGGCGACAGTTACATAATGGGCACGGAACCCTGAAATTTTATGTCAGTCTCGTCAATGTGTCTAAGGAGTTTAAACCCACTCGGTAGCAGGAGCCTTACCTGAATTTCAGCCTATCACATTTAATATATGACTAAGTCTAAGGAATCAAGAGGCAAATTAGGTAGGCTTAATCTATTGTGCTGTAGCGCCCATTTGATTTCCTGGTGGACAAGGATGAAGTCACTGTTTTAGAAATGGAGTGAACTGGAGAATGATGCCAGAAATACATTGTTTGTTCTGAATCTCTCCTGAGCATTAAGAACTGAATGATATCAGTAAAGAGAAAAGCACCCGCATTACGAATTGGAAGGGCTTAGCCAGTATTATCCGATAACCATAATGAACGAACTCGGTTATTTCTATACAACTCGTATAGTCGGCATCGTCATTCAAGACATAAAATCCCCTTACCTTAAGGATCACAAAACTCATCGCCTGAAGTTCGTAAATGAATTAAAAATTATGATAGACGATATGGATGATACGCATGAATACAACAGGATACGAATGAGGAGCTTCATCAATTCGATCTTATACTATTTATTTCACCTTTCTTCTTTGTTTTATGTGAAATAAAATCGAACCGAAGTCACGTTCGAAATCCGTTTAATATGCTCTGCTTCAGAACTGAATTCAGCAAGTTTCAAATTGTAAATTGAAATCTTGAGCTTCTAATAAACCCATTACTTATTGTGGCCTTATTCCTCTAAATTCAATTTCTCATGATTGAAAGTACTCACACAAGATTCATACTCGTTTCAGCCACAGAAAATTGAATGAAACAAGTTTCATTCAATTTTCTGTGTTACCAGGTATTTATATTTTGAGGTTTATATATTTGTTTGTTCATTAATAATTAATACTTCACATGAAATGTGCATGACTGGGCCTTATAAGCTACTTTCTAAGCTAATTTAATTGTAAATTGCATAATTTATTAGAGGTAATATCCGCATAACATCCGCAGTCAGAAGTGCGGATGCGGATGTTAAAAATGATGCGGATATCCGGTACACCACTAATATATATATGCGCCTCAGTGGTGTAGTGGTTAGCGTCGCTGACTACGAATCCATCGGCCCCGGGTTTGAGACCCGGTGACGGCAGCCGGCGCGCAGCAAAACCCAGCTGTTCATCCTTCCACACAATAAAGGAAGTGGTTGGTAGATAAATGGGTACCCTAGGTGGCCTAGTGGTTAAGATGCTGGGCTGCTGATGGGGCGTGGTTCGGATTCCACGTTAAACTGTAGGTCTAAGGTGGTGAAAACCTTGACCTTCGTCAGAATGAACAATTCGGGCGGAAGCTAACCAAAGGTTATACGTACACATATATATATATATTTTTTTCCTTTCAAGGTATGACCGCTCATGGCCACCAAAATAAAGGTGGATAGCAGAGCGAACATATGACGAAAACTATAAGATAGCTAACGGAGATGAAGAATAGACGGGGGGAAAAAAGGATATAGAAAAATCATATCGAAATCACAGTCGGTAAAGAAGTCGGGAACGAGAGAGAAATGAGAACAACCCGGTCACCGAAAAGTAGGGACCTTCAAATAGCCATGGGTCAGGTGGGTGTGGCCAATACGGAGGGGGGCCAGAACCATCTCCTTATGGAGCGACCGATGGAAGGAAGAAGCCCAACATCCTAATTTGGGTTTATTTTGCAGAGTTTGTTAGTTGTAGCGACATCCCAGCGACTCTGCCACCGGGAGCGCAAAAACCTACGAAAACTAGGGATATAGTCTGAAAAGGGAAGGGGCATGGGTGAAACCTTTTTTTCTTTCTTTCTCTAATTTACCGCCGATTTGTACCTAAAGAGAGCGGTACATATCTCGGCGAGGCAGTAAGTGGGTGATGTTACTGTGCTGGGGGTGGTAGACTAGAAGAGTGAGTAAGGGTCAGTTGCTGGATAGTGGGTAGGAGGGGTACGGTTTTAGATGCGATGGAGCAGATGGGAGTGAGTAAGGAAGAAGAGAATCGCTTCCGTTGAGAAGTGGGGGCTTTCGGCGAGTATGGATCGTAGACGGTCGGGTATGGGATTTTCGGCCGAGGGAAACACCTGCGATGAAGAGCGGACAACTTTGGGCATTCCACCAGGTGTATGACAGTGATAGGGGTATGGCAGGTAGGGCAAAGCGGGGCTGGCGATTTCGCCATAAGGTGTCCGTGGGTGATGCGGGTGTGGCCTAGGCGGACGGGCTAGGATTACTTCTTTATGGCGGGACCGGTGGAATGAGGAGGCCCAGTATCCTATTTGTGGCTTGATCATGTGGAGTTTATTTTGTGTGGCCTGGTCCCATTCCCGCTGCCATATGGAGCGGAAGTGGGAGCGGAAAGTCGGGAGGAGGCTGGCAGTGAGCAGGTCGTCTTTGCTGTGCGGTCCGCCGCCTCGTTACCCTGGATGCCGACATGAGCCGGGACCCAGCAGAAGGCGACTGTCTTGTGTTGGAAGGTCGTTAAAAAGTGGAAGGTTTGCTGGATGGTACAGACGAGCGGGTGAGGAGAGTTAAATCTTTCTAGGGAGAGAAGTGCACTTTGGGAATCCGAATAAATGACGAAAGAGCTGGCAGAGTGGGTGCGCACAATATCGAGGGCCTCCGTAATCACGAAAAGTTCCGCCGAAAAAACGGAGGCCTCGCGGGGCAGGCCGACGCCCCGGGAAAGCGGCTGGGACAGAATCACCGCTGAGGAGGCCACACCAGCTTCCGAGCGGGAACCATCTGTGTAAATGGCGACTGCGTCCGGGTGTTGGGTTGCGTGTTCGCGGAAGAGTGACCTGTATATCATGGCGCTCGTGGTATTCTTCGGTAGGGCACACAGATCTTTGCAAAACTTGATAGGGGTGAGGATCCAGGGGGGGTAGATGCTGAATGAAATGGGGATAACTGAGGGGGCGGGCATGTTGAAAAGATCAAGGAAAGAGCGGACCGCTTCAGTGAAGTGCCAGCTCCGTCCCTGAGGTGGTAGTTCTGAAACCGCCGTGCCCAGAAGCGAAGAAGGTAGCCTCTGTGCACGGAGGTATGTCCTCATGAGGAGTAGACCCCGTCGGAGGGCGAGAGGGAGATGATCGCATTCCACATGGAGGCTGGAGGCTGGGGAGGAGCGGAAAGCACCGGTGGCGAGGCGGAGGCCTCTATTAAGTACCGGGTCCAGGATACGGAGGCGGGCGTTGGAGGCTGAACCGTAAACTGCACTACCATAGTCCAGCTTCGACTGTACTATGGAAGTAAAGGCGAAGAAAGAGCGTCGATCTGCACCCCATGTGGTGTGAGAGAGGTGATCCAGGAGAGCGAGGGGGCGTCGAAGGGATTGCTTTAGGTGCTTGAGATGGGGAACCCAATTGAGCCGTCGGTCTAGGGTCATGCCCAGAAAACGCGTGGAGGGTACCACCTCAAGAGGACTGCCGTATAATGTGACAGAGGGTAGAGGAAGGGTTGTGGGTCTTCTTCTACTGAAGACCATACACTTGGACTTAGGGATGGAGAGGCGGAAACCCACCGACGTCGCCCACCTTTCCACCCGGTAGATGGCGAGCTGCATTTGTCGTTGAACGACAGACGGTTCTCGCCCTGCGAAGTAGATGCAAGGTCATCCGCGTAAATGGAAGAGCGGATGGTGGGTGGAAGGCATTGTGAGACCGTGTTCATCACGACGGAGAAGCAGAGAACACTGAGGATGCTTCCCTGTGGGACCCCGTCCTCCTGCACGAAGGTGTCAGAGAGGACTGAGCCCACCCGGACTTTAAAGGTCCGGGAGAAAGGAAGCCCCTGATGAAGGTCGGCATGGCTCCGACGAGGCCCAGATGTCGGAGCTGACCGAGGATCATTGCTCGACGGGTGGTGTCATAGGCCTTCTGGATGTCAAAAAAAATTGACAGTACGAACTGTCCAGTGTCGAAGGCATCCTGTATGTCTCGGCTGAGAAGCAGGAGGGGATCAGTGGTGGAGCGGAATTGTCTGAAGCCGGACTGGGTAGACGGGAAGGAATTGCTATGTTCAAGGACGAACGATAATCGCGTAGCGACCATTTTTTCGAGGATCTTGCAGGCACAACACGTCAGGGCGATTGTTCTGTAGTTTGTGGGGTCCAGGGAATCTTTGCCGGGTTTGGGGATAGGGATAACGTGGGCCTCCTTCCACTTAGAGTGGAAAGCGCCCTCTATCCATATGCGATTGTATAGGTCTAGCAGGAAAATTTGTAAGGTAGTGTGGATGTGCTGGATCATGCCGTACGGAATACCATCCGGACCGGGACAAGGGGATCGTCGAGAGGCCAGTGCCGCCTGTAGTTCACGCATGGTAAACAATCGGTTGTAGGTGCTGTCTATGGACGGTGGAGAGGGGCTATCGTCAGGGGCGGGTACGGAATCGGCTGCAGAGGAAGAAACGGCGGCGAAGGTAGAAGCAAGGTGGTTTGCCACCGACTTGGGCTCACATAGGAATCCGTCGTTAGTCCGGAGGACAGGGGGTCGGGAGGGGACATGTCGCCTCTCGACACCCCGTACCCTCTTCCAGATGGTAGCCGAAGGTGTGGTGGCGGTGATGCCGGACACAAAGGCACGCCAAGAGGCTCGGCGCGCTGTCTTCATTGTGCGGCGGGCGATGGCCCTGGCCCGCTGCATCTCCGTGCGATGGATAGGGAGTCGCATCCGGTAGAAGCGCCGAGTTGCCTTCTTCTTGGCGCGCACGGCCTCCGCGCACTCCGGGGTCCACCAAGGGACCCGTCGGACGCGGGGGTAGGCGGAGGATCGTGGTACGCTAGTGCTTGCGGCCGCTAGAACGACGGACTCGAAGTATGCGATGCACTCGTCGATGGATGGGAAGTGGACAGTTGTAAGGGTGGTATACGTGTTGTCGCGGAAGCGGGCCCGATTCGCGTTGGTAGTAACCCAACTTACCGGTACCCGAACAGTCTGGTTGGGTCGATTGAGCGTGAGTTGAATGGGGAGATGGTCACTCCCATAGTCCTCTTGGAGGACTTGTCACGTGAAGTCTAGGAGGGCATCAGTTGAAACGAGGGACAGGTCTATACAGGATGGAGTGCAGGTGGTGGCATGGTAGAATGTAGGAGAGCCATCGTTGAGGCACTCGAAGGAGAGCTCGGTCATGACAGATATCAGGGTTGGGGCCATATAGGTGGAGTGTACGTCGCCCCACAAAGGGTGGCGACTATTGAAATCGCCCAGTAGTAGGAAGGGCCTGGGGAGTTGTTCTACGACTTCCACCAGGTCGTCGCGGGAGACTTGAGCGTGGGGGTGTAGGTAGATTGAGCAGACGGTGTACTGTCTATCCAGGGAGAGCCGGACGGCAGTCACCTGTAGCGGGGACCGGATGGAGAGATTGTGGAAGGGGACTGCGTGGTGTAGGAGGATGGCAGCTCCCCTTCGAGTGCAGGTAGGAGGCGGGGTGGCGATGCAAGAATAACCAGTAGGGCAGGGCATGGGCCTGGTCCCCAGGATTAGCTCCTGGAGACAGACACACACCGGACGGGAAGTGGCAATCAAGGAGTTAAGGCCTTCATAGTTCGCGAATATTCCTCTACAGTTCCAGTGAACTACTGTGGTTTTCGGGGGATCCATTAGTTGACGAAGGGGGATGGGTAAAGGTGTAGGCGCTAGGAGGTTGGAGTGTGAAGGGAGATCTGGAGTTCGCGAAATTGAAGGATGTGTCGGGAGCATGGCTGGCTATCTACCGTTCACCAGGGAAGGAATCGGTCGGCCTGTCGAACCCCGCGGAGGTTGCGGGGTCGAGTTGGCCGAGCGAGACCGGAGGCGTGGATCACGGCAAACAGAGGAACATCGTGGGCTGAGAGGGTCAGAAGTGTTCTGACGGGCTTCTGTGGTCGGGCCAGGAGGGGGCACGTTAACCCCAAAAGTGGCGCCACCCCGCCTGTCCGGGGTCTCACGGCGGACCCTAGGTGGCGACATGGGGTACCAGAAGGACCGGGAGGGCGTACTCAGGGTGACTGACAAGGAGGGGGCAGGGGATGTTGGGGGGGTAGGTACTATGGGGTGGAAGGAGGTGAACCAGAGTGGTCTCGTGGAGGGGTGGAGAAGATGGCACCAGGAGGCAAGGGCAGATCCATGAGACTCGTGGGCGCGGCCGAGCTCCCCTCGGTCACACCGTGCAGCTGCGCCAGGGCCGCATCCACTGGATCCTCGGGGGAGAGAATCTTGTTCAAATTGGGTCTCGTCGTGGGGGGCGGGTCATGGATTTCGGCAACTATTGTCAGAGTAGAGGGTAGAGTGGTGGGACTTCCGCGGTGGGGAGAGATGGATATTTTAGATGTAGTGAGCGGTGTGAGGGTCCGAGCCGTCTTCTTGGTTCTTGGGGAAGAGGGAGAGACACGTTGGAAGGCCGGAGGATCTGACGACACGCTCCGGCGTCTCCGCCTCGATGGCTTGCTCCGGGCGGCAGGTTCGGGCATGTGCAGAGAGTACTGGGAAGGCAGGGTTTGAGGTGGATGGGACTTGGGTGTCCTGGTCCCAGACCCCTGGGGGGTTCGTGGCAGGTGAGGTGTGGAAGGGGAGGGATGGTGGGGGGACAGGAGACCGTCGGGTCCTGCGAGGATTTTCTTTGGGGAGGACCGGGAGCAGTGGCTTGGGGGGGTTTCGGCGGCAGGCCAGGGCGGCGTGCCGAAATGATAGAGCCGAGAGCAGCGGCATAAGACACCCCCGGCCTCACCTCCCGACTCCGCACCCTGTCTCATGCTTCACGGGGGCTAAGGAAGTCCGTTACCCGTAGGCCTCGGACCTCCTTCTCGAACTTGAAGAAAAGGCATTCGCGGGATGAAGAGGGGTGTGCGTCTTCCCAATTGGAGCATTTGGGTGTATTGGGGCACCTGTCAGGGTGAGCGAGTTGTTCACAGTAAACACACAGTTGATGCGGCTGTCGACAAACGGAGCTAACGTGCCCAAACTTATTGCATTTAAAGCAACGGGTCGGGTCTGGGATGTATGGGCGGATAGAAAACTCGCATGACGCGCGGTCTCCCATACTCCATACAATGCGGTCGGAGGGAATTAAGGTATTGAAAGTAAGGAGCAGACGTGGGGTGGGGGAGGGGGTGCCTCCCTGTCGGGATGTGAAGCGATAAATCTTAGTGACTCCTTGGGGTGCGAGGTCCTCCAGGAGCTCGTTCACTGCGATCGACAATAGGCGGGTGGCGTAAATAGTGCCCGGACTCTGGTTCAGGCGAGGGTGTGGGGAAACGGATACCGAGCATCCAAGGACCTCAGTGACGGAGTAGGGCTTTTGTCTCTGCGGCTGAGCGTGATTTTATGAGGAGGGAGCCATCCCTCTGTGGGCGTACGTCGTAGCGGCTGGAGTTGCTGTGGGTTCGGATCGCCTGGAACGTCCGTTCAGAGTTGGTCGGGAGCGACCCAGATGTAGGCCGAATCACCAGGAATTTGTGGATACTTGGAAGGGAGAGGGAGGCTGTAGAGTCGAAGTGGACTGGGATATTCAACGGTCGATAGGACGGCCGTGAAAGCCGGCTCCCCCGTCCGCCGCGGGGCTCTCTCCGTGGGGAGGTGGGCTGACGGCGGGTGAGGGGGGCATATGGGGAGAGCAAGAAGCCGGGTTGTGGGGGCATATGGGGAGAGCAAGAAGCCGGGTTGTGGGGGCATATGGGGAGAGCAAGAAGCCGGGTTGTGGGGGCATATGGGGAGAGCAAGAAGCCGGGTTGTGGGGGCATATGGGGAGAGCAAGAAGCCGGGTTGTGGGGGCATATGGGGAGAGCAAGAAGCCGGGTTGTGGGGGCAAGTCCTTGGTGGAACTTGACTTGCCCGAAGGTGGCTGAGGTGGGCTGGGGCGAGACCCCTGCTCCAGAGAGTGTAGGTCCAAGGGCATAGTCGAGGGACGGACTGGGGTCGGCAACGGAAAAGGAGAGTGCAAGCGTTCCGCTTCCACAGAGGGGTCAACCCCATCAGGTTGCGGTCTTCCAGTGGTAGAGGACTCGAGGGCCTGGTTGCCCACCACCCGAGTGTTGAGAGAAGTAGTAGTCCGGGAATGAGAAGCAGTAGTCGTAAGCCGAGGGGGAGAAGTATCCATAGCGAACAAAAGAGAACTTCGTCCCCCGCGCGCCTCCAGCCACCACCGACTCCAACATGGGAAAGGCGAATCGTGGGCACACTTGGTCCCACCGCCAATAGATGTCACGCAGGGGAGATACACCCGTACCCAGTCCCTGTGCCTGAAAGGCGGCCACTCTCATCCAAGGCGCATTGAAAAGTGACAGGGACAGGGCTTGGGTTTGGTTGAAAAGCGACAAGGGTGCAGGGCAACCACCTCCCACACCCAAGGGCCAAGGAAGGGGTCAAAATCATGGTCCAAAAAACAACGCCAAAAAGGAGAGAAAAGCCAGAAAGAATGGGTGAAAGGAGAATGAAAGAAAAAGAAGCAGGAGATCAGCCGGGTCCCCAAACGGGTCCAATGGTCCACGAGGGCAGAGAAAGCCCTTACACCGAAGAAAGGTGTATTCCCACATTCGCCACAGAGGGACGCGCCCTATCGCTCCGGACAAAGCAAAGGGGGGTGAAGCCTGTAGTCGGCACGCGGAACGGGCAGCTTGATCGGCAGCCTCATTTCCAGCTACGTTAACATGTGCAGGGACCCAGCAAAATACCACCTCCTTGCCACCAGAAGTGACAAGGAAATGGCAAAGCAACTGGATACGCCGAAACAGTGGGTGGACGGGGTTGAAACACTCCAAGCCATCCAGGGCATTGCTGGAATCCGAATAAATAACAAATGACCCATCTGGAAGCTCCCGCACCACCTCCAGAGCGCTCAGAATGGTATAGAGCTCCGCCGTGAAAACGGAAGCCCCATCAGGGAGGCGGGTACATTGGGAGCAAGGGCAGACGACTGGAGAACAGCCGCAGCCCCAACGCTCCCCACCGACCTCGAGCCATCTGTGAAGACCGCAACACATGCAGAGTGACAAGCAGTGTGCTGAAGGAACAGAGACCAAAGCAAGGCAGGGTCAGAATCGGCCCTGCGAACGGGGCGCAACGCCCTACAGCATGTAACAGGGGCGCTCCCCCAAGGTGCAACACCCTCGAAAGAGACCGGTATGACGGATGGAGGAGTGCCCATACTATCGAGGAGGGAGGTCACCGTGTCGGTGAAATACCAACCCCATGGGCTACGTCGTGGCCGATGTCGTAACACCGCTTCTCGAAGATCAGCGAAGTTAAGCGACATTGGGTCTGGGTAGTAGTTGGAGTGGAGACCGTCCTCTGCGCTCAGACTATGTAGCGACCCGTGGTTCGGATCCCACGTAAAGCTGTAGGTCCCCTGCGTCATATGACCTTAGATGTTGCGAAGGAGGTTAAACAACCCCACTTAAAAAAATTAAAAATACCAACCCCCATCCCGGCAGAACGCCCTCTCAACCACCTGGAACAGAGGAGAGTTGGGAAGACGGAGGATCCGGAGATAGTGCTTGGTAATGAGGAACGACCTCCGATCCTCCAAGGGAGTGATGTCGCACTCAACCTGCAGGCTATCAACCGGAGAGGAGCGGAAGGCGCCAGATGACATGCGCAGTCCTCTAGAGAGGACCGGGTCCAGTATCCGAAGGGCCGGACGGGAGGCGGAGCCATACACCACACTCCCATAGTCTAATTTTGCTTGTACCAGGGACACGTACAAACGGAGGAGTGTCCGCCTATCCGCGCCCCATGTAGTATGAGACAAATGTCCCGGCAAATCCAGGGTACGTCTTGCAGTCTCGCGCAGCCTGCGAAGGTGGGGAACCCAGCTCAAACGGCTATCGAAGTCCATACCCAGGAAACGTACTGATTGAACGAGGGCCAGAGGCTGATCCCCGAGTGTAAGATTAAAAGCCGGGACGGCGCCGGAGCCCCGTCTCCTCGACGGAAGGAAGGCCACGCACGAAGTCTTCGGGGAAGACAGCGTAAGGCCCACCGACGACGCCCAACGTTCAACCCGATTGACCGCGAGTTGGACTTGCCTCTCCACTAGAGGGGGGCTCGTCCCCGCGGCATAGACAGCCAGATCGGCGTAGACGGAACAACGCACCGAGGGCGGGAGGGCCCCCAGTAGCGCAGACATGACCAGATTGAAGCAGAAGACGCTCAAGACACCCCTGAGGCACCCCTTCCTCCTGAACATACAGGTCAGATAGGGTCGCCCCATTACGGACGCGGAAAGTGCGACGGCAGAGGAAGTTTCGAATAAACGTGGGCAAAAGGCCCACGAAACCGAAACCAAGAGACTTCAAACGGTCCATGAGAACTCCCCGACGGGTCGTGTCATGGGCCTTTTGGACGTCGAAAAAGACGGCCATAACAAGGCCTCCTGTACATCATGACCAAGGAGAAGAGGGTCCAGAGTACCCCGAAACCGACGAAAGCCATACTGGGTCGGGGGGTATAACCCAAGCGACTCCAGTGTAAATGAAAGTCGGACGGCCACCATTTTTCCAAGGAGCTTGCATAAGCAGCTCGTCAGGGCAATAGGCCGATAGCCTGCCACCTCCGCCAGATCCTTCCCCGGTTTAGGTATCGGGACCACAATCACCTCCCTCCAACGGGAAGGGAACGACCCCTCAACCCACATCCGGTTGAAAAGATCCAGCAAGAAGTGCAGGGCCATCGGGTGCAGATTCCGGATAAAGTCATAAGGAATGTCATCAGGGCCAAGGGCGGAAGAACGACGGGTTGCCAGGGCAGTCCGAAGTTCCCGCATCGTAGAGAGACGGTTATAGGGCTCGTTCCCAGGTGGTGGGAACGTAACATCCGACAACGGATGATCCGCAGCTGAAGGCGAACGAGAAACCGCAGCAAAAGCCCCGGCCAGCCGATCGACCACAGCAGTAGGATCCGAAAGGAAGCCGTCCCCGTCCCGAAGGACAGGGCGACGAGCAGGGACCGGCCTCGCCTCGATACTACGTACCTTCCGCCACACAGCAGCAGAAGGGGTAGACGAGAAAATGCCAGGCACAAAAGCACGCCAAGAGGCCCGACGGGCCAACTTGAGAGTCCGGCGGGCGAAAGCCTTCGCCCGCCGCATCTCAATCAAGTGTTCTGGGCGCCGGGTGCGGTGAAAGCGGCGCGTTGCCCTCTCTCTCTCTCACAGCGCCTGGTGACATTCTGGAGTCCACCACGGGACGCTACGCGTCCGCGTGCTACCGGAAGATCGAGGAATACAGTCCTCCGCTACGTCCATCACACCACCCACTCGAAGAACTCCAAGCTCTCATCCACAGAGCCAAAGTCCAAAACCGAACGGGCAATGACGGAACGAGCTCTGAAGGATGGCTAGTCAGCCCGCGCCAGGCACCACCTCGGTCGAAACGAGACACCCGGCTGCAGTCCGACCGGCTCAAGACAGACTGGGTAATGATCACTGCCATAAGAGTCCCCCAACACCCTCCACGAGAAATCGAGTAGGGCATCGAGGGACACCAAGGAGAGATCAATACAGGTAAATGAACCCGTGGGTTCGTGAAAATAGGTAGGTCCGCCAGAACTGAGGCACGCGAAGGAAAGTTCCTCCATTAAGGAGAGCAACATACCAGCCACATTTGTCGACCGGACATCTCCCCAAGCCGGGTCGCGACTATTAAAGTCTCCGAGGAGTAGAAACGGCCGAGGCAGTTGCACCACCAACTCGCGAACCGCGTCGCGAGAAGGAGGGTCATGGGGGAGGAATGTAGATCGAGCAGGCAGTGTACTGGCGATCTAAGAGGAGCCGCACAGCCACAGCCTGCAAGGAAGTACGAAGAGGCACACCTCGCGAGGGTAACGAATGGTGAACATAAATCGCCGCACCCCGCCGGCGTGTGTGCTCATCCGGGGTGCAAGGGAAACCAACACTAGTTAGGGCACCGGGAAGTGACGCCCCACCAGCCCTCCGTATAGGGGAGGGAGTCCCGAGTGGAGTAGGGGCGGCGCGCCGCTTCCACTCCGGTGAAGACGGGGAAGCAGAGCAAGCAGTGGTCGTGGACGGGTCTGGAGGACTCCGACCACGGTGACGTTTCCTCCTCCCGTTCGGGGCCTCACCCTCCCCACCCGAGACGAGCAGGCAGGGAGTCAGACTTGACGACTGAGGGTGAGGCAGGGAACAAGAAGGTCCTGCGGTGCAAGGAGGACCACCAGTCCACCAACCCCGGAACTTCCAGGGGGGGACACCACTCCGGTAGGCGTCGAGGTAGCACCGGAGGGGCCCGAGGACCCGCCGGAGCCAAGAGCCGCAACATAGGACAATCCCTGCCGCGGCTCCCGGTCGCGGACCCTATCGCGCACTGAGGAATTCGGTAGTCCTTAAGGACTGCACTTCGAATTCGAACTTGAAAACGGGGCAGTCCCGCGAGGAAGGGTGGGTCCCCGAGCAGTTCAAGCACTGCGGGGGCTTCGTGCATGTGCATGGGGGAGGGTGCGCAGGCCCACCGCAGCGGACACAGAGCTTACCCTCACGGCGGCACGCAGAACTAACATGACCGAACCGGTTGCAGCCAAAGCAGTGGACCGGGTCAGGCACATACGGCCGCACCGAAAACTCGCAAGACCGTCGATCACCCCTGCTCCAGAACACCTGGGCCGGAGGCACAAGGGAATCAAAGGTCAGGAGCAAACGAAGTAAGAGCACCATCCCGGCGCGACGAAAAGCGGAAGACCTTCGTGACCCCCTGGGAGGCAAGATCCTCCTGCAACTCACCGACCGGGATCGACAGCAGACGGGAAGCGAAAATGGTGCCCTGACAACTATTCAGTCGCGGATAAGGAGTCACCATAACTCTGTAACTGTAGGAGGGACTCAGTCACCCCCGAAGAACGGGACTTCAAAAGAAGAGACCCATCTTTCAGAAGGCGGATATCAAAACGGCAGGGAACCCCCACCGTCTTTAGATTCTGAAACACCCGTTCCGAGTTGCCCGGAAGGGAGCCAGCAGAAGGGCGGAGAATAAGAAACCTGTCTACCGGACAGAAATTGACAGCAGAGACAGGTCCACGTTTTTGACGGTAACCGAGTGGGCGAGAGAACGAGGGCCGCGAAGACCCCGCCCTACGGCCACCACGAGCCCGGCCACGAGAGCCAGACGCCGCAGAGGACGAGAGGGTCCATATGGCTTTAAGGTCAATCCAGCGGAGGCAGAGGCCGCTGAACGACCAGAAGTAGTAATCTTATCCAAATCCAAGGACGGGCCAAAGTCGTCAACGGGAGGGGATTGAGTTTTAGAAATTTTACCCATAAACAATATAATTATAAGGAAGACAGCCTCGGACCCAAGGCAGTGCACCAATCCGCCACTGCACCCTTTAAGGCGCAGGCCCAACGTCCCGGGTAGCCCGCCCCCCAACCTGACTGTCGTTTTAAAAACAGCAGATTAGCTCTCCTGGAGTTTTGTCCGTTAAGGGCCTAGCAAAAACCCAATCCAGATGCAGCAGCGGTCCGGGCGCCCATACCATCCCCAGAGCACGGCTCAGCCACGGAGCGATACCCCCCAGCGGGTGCACCCGACGATCCCAAGAATGTCGGCAAAAACAAACAGGGGGGGGGGGGGAGGAAATACTACAATTGACAGAGGCCCAAGACCGAGTCAAGACAAGAGAAATTCCGTAAGATAATACGGAAAAGGAGGAAAAAAAAAAACCGCAACTACGTAACTCTACCCACACCCCGCGAGGAGTTGAGGAAACCCCAACAACCCACGAGGTGTGCGAGCCCCCTCGGCCAGGCAAGCCGGAATACCTAATTGGTATATATATTATATATATATATCCCGCAAGGGGGTTCTAAGCTCGTGCTCTTGAGTGCTCTTTGTGCTCGTTTGTACGTGCTTGTTCCTGGAGGTTTCATGTGCGCCCTCCCGGCCCTAGCACCCAAGGATGATGGGGCTCGACCCTGCAGTCCTTGGTCTTTTTCCACTTCGACTGTCCCCTCCACCCTTTCTTTTTCTTCTGTCTTTCCTCTCACTTTTTCTTTGATTTTCCGCCGAGATATGCCCTTTTAAATAGAGGCGAATCGGTTCTTCCCGAACTTAAAAAAAATATATATATATAATATATACAGGGTGTCCCATAAGTCCGGCATCATTGGAAAAATAATAAAAAAAGGCAAAACAAAAGCTTTTATTTACAGAACGTGCTCAATATGTCCACCATTGTTTTCAATACACAAATTCAGACGTGATACCCAGTCAACAAGCACACGGTGAATGATGTCAGGAGTAATGGTGTTACATGCCCCAATAATGTGCTGCCGCTTTCAAGTGGCCCCAGAGATGAAAATCTAGTGGCGTGAGATCTGGGCTTCTAGCTGGCCATTCCACAGGCCCTCGACGTCCTATCCAATGACCAGGGAATTGTTGGTACAGGTACAATTATGGTTTGTAGAAATAGAAAAATATGAATTTCTTCTATGATGCCAGACTTATGGGACACCGTGTGTGTGTGTGTGTGTGTGTGTGTGTGTGTGTGTGTGTGTGTGTGTGTGTGTGTGTGTGTGTCCATAAATGATTACCCTGATTAAAGCATGCTATAACTTTTAAATAAACACTCGTATTCAACACAGTTATAATCATAAGTAGATAAACGTACAAAGTTTTGATACATAGTTAACGAACTTAAGCTTCCACATGTGCACCCCTAGTGGCACGACGTAAAATGTCTAAACGGTATTCACACTCACGCCACACATTTTCCAACATTTGTGGGTTAACTGCTGCAATTGCATCCGTAATGCGTTCTCGCAATGTCCTGATATCTGGAACAACTGTTGCATAAACCAAATCTTTAACATGACCCCAGAGAAAGAAATCCAGCGGGGTAATGTCTGGTGATCTTGGGGGCCATGGGATTGGCCCGTCTCTGCCAATCCATCGATTTGGAAATGTTGCGTCGAGAGTTTCACGAACAACATGCGCCCAATGAGGGGGTGCCCCACCTTGTTGGAAGATGACAGTTGGCTGCCTGTCCTGCAGCTGGTGGATGGCACAATTGGTGAGCATATCCAGGTACACAGTTGCGGAAACAGTGTTCTCAGCGAAGAAGAAAGGACCAATTATCTGGTCATGCATTAGTCCACACCAGACATTGATCTTCGGACTGCCCCGAATATGCTCCCTTACGGCACGTGGGTTTTCCGATCCCCAAATACGCACATTGTGTCTGTTGACTCTACCACTAAGATGAAACGTAGCCTCGTCTGAAAAGCAGACACGTAACAAGAAGTCATTATCCTCGTCAATGCTGTTCAAAATGTCAATAGCGAATTGTTCACGTTTTGGACGGTCATCAGGCTTCAGTTCTTGAACAATTTGTACCTTGTAGGCGTGTAACTTCAAACGTTTGTGTAACACCTTGTGCACCGTAGACTTCGGTATCTTTAGTTGGCATGAAGCTTGTCTCACCGATTTCCTTGGTGACCGTGTGAAAGCAGTTTGAATGTTTTCCACTGTCTCATCGGAAACTGATGGTCTACCACTGCTCTTTCCCTTTTCCACGTTTCCAGTTTCCAAGAATTTTTTCATCCACGACTTAATTAACTTCACATCAGGTGGATTCTTTCCATACTTTGTTCTGAACCTTCGCTGAACACTGACAGGAGATTTTGTTTCTGCAAGCCACACAACACATTGTGCCTTCTCTGTCACAGATGCCATCTTAACTGAACAGCTACTACAGCGCTCCTAGCGGCGAATGCGGTAGACGAAACACACCAGCACAGAAACTCTATGCGTGTACGAGATCACCTGTAAAAAGAAAGCGGATGTAAGATTCGTCATTAAAACATGAGAGCATACTGTTTTCAGGGTAAACATTTATGGACACCCTGTATATATATATATATATAATATATATATATATATATATATATATTTTTTTTTTTTTAAGTTTGGGAAGAACCGATTCGCCTCTATTTAAAAGGGCATATCTCAGCGGAAAAACAAAGAAAAAGTGAGAGGAAAGACAGAGGAAAAAGAAAGGGTGGAGGGGACAGTCGAAGTGGAAAAAGACCAAGGATGACAAGGACTGCAGGGTCGAGCCCCCATCATCCTTGGGTGCTAGGGCCGGGAGGGCGCACGTGAAACCTCCAGGAACAAGCGCGTACAAACGAGCACAAAGAGCACTAAAGAGCACGAGCTTAGAACCCCCTTGCGGAGATATATATATATATATATATATATAATATATATATATATATATATATATATATACGCCTCAGTGGTGTAGTGGTTAGCGTCGCTGACTACAAATCCATCGGCCCCGGGTTCGAGACCTGGCGGCAGCCGGCGCGCAGCAAAACCCAGCAGTTCATCCTTCCACACAATAAAGAAAAGTGGTTGGTAGATAAATGGGTACCCTAGGTGGCCTAGTGGTTAAAACGCTGGGCTGCTGATGGGGCGTGGTTCGGATTCCACGTTAAACTGTTGGTCTAAGGTGGAGTGAAAAGCTTGACCTTCGTCAGAATGAACAATTCGGGCCAAAGGTAACCAAAGGTTTATCAAGCATGGGGACTGGGCCTGGTCTCAAGGCCGAGGACATACATTTTTCAAAGGCCTCGAGGCTGAGGCCTTTTTAGGGGAGGCCTCGAGATTGTTAGGCTGAAGGTATTTGCACCCAGAGGTGTGATATTCGGATGCAAAGAACGAATGCGATATTTGCACCTGTAGGTGCAGATACTCACTTCGAAATCTTTTACGAATAAGCTACTCCATGCTTTGGGAAGGCTCAACAATCTAGCCTATCCAAGGCCTAAATTCTTCCAAAGGTAACCTACCGTAGCCTCACACTAGTCTGTATCTCTTCTTTTTTTGAAATCCATAAGGAAAAGCAAGATTCTACTCAAAATTAATAAACAAAGACATAGTTCACTTCACTTACCTAATAAAAGAGAATTATTAAGCATTAACCCTTTCCCGCCGGGAGTTACCAAATGGTATCTGCCTACATATATTATTGAAATTTTATATTATTTTAACATTTGCGTGGATATGATATAGCCGTCTGCGAAAGTTGTTTTTAACAAGGATAGCCGGCTGGGAAGGGTTAAGCCCGTTCATCTATCACACGCGGCCACACCACAACACCGACACGCTGTATGTTTACACTTGCCGGGTCACACAGTCACAGTTGGCAGAACAAGATTCCCTGGGCACCATACATTAGTCCAACAACTTTTTATTTCTCATTTCATGCAGTTCTTATTTCTCATTTTAATATACCCGCAATATTTCAAGTATTTATGATAATATGGGAAGTTATGATGTGAAGATGATCTAGCAAAATATTTCAAGATTGTACTAACTCACTGAGTGTTGATTGTATAATTTCTGAATGGTTACAATTATTAGAGACTCTAGCGAGCATTGCAAAGAGAGCTACATTTGGAGATGCCTTATTTTTTTTTTATGTTTTGTATTTTTATGTATCTTGACAATAAGAAATTGTGGTCTTAAAAGTCAACCAAAGATCATCAATATAATTGTAGCTTGTTCTGTATGTGAAAGATGTTTCTGATGTACGGTAGACATATATGTATGAAGTTTATATCGTGCCATTACTATATATACGATAATATAATAACGATAATATATATTTGCAGCTGATATTTCAACATGTTATATATGTAATTTGATTCAAGAGTACCTATATTTGCATCTGATATTATCCATTGTCAGACATTTTTAAAGTTGTATGTATAATACTTTATATTATTAAAGCGAATGAAAAAGACCAAAAAAATGATTTGCAAATAATATATCAATTTACATGTCAGTTATAATGCCGATATTAGCAAAATTATTGTTTGCATTATATATTATATATTCATTTCAAATCATATTATTTAGAAGTTTATATGTTACAATTTACGACGGGCAAAAAACAAAATTATCGACCCTAGTAGCAGTATACCAGGTGGTATTCTTCTCTAGTTTGGCCTATTTTTTGTTACAGAAATAGATACAGTACAATAGTTTATACACATAAATAACGAACACATTATATGAGCTCAGTTCAACTGATGGCCAACTGATAGATTGCTTTCCCACACTACTTTTGCTACATTAAGTCAATTGGTTTACTGCCGACTGAATGAATAATATTTATATACCGCGACATATAATATTTATGTACCTAACGTCACACTGACCTTGTCACTAATCCGTTGGTCACCTAACTGAATAGTATTTATCAAAGACTAGTCACCTGTCTGAATAATATTTATCAAAGTATGCCGCCACATACGGTCACCTGTCAGGTCATGGTCCTCACCTGAAGAATCTCCACCCCAACGCTACTGGGGGTTGAAAATTACAGAACAAAACAAATCGGGATTCCCTAAGGCCTCAGTCCCATGTCTGAATTTTTATATATATATATATATATTAGGGTGGTCCAAAACGTTAAAGCATCGACTAAGTTCTCTCCACAAGGTTGGTTTTGTGCCTCTTGGTGTGGACAGTATTTGTGCAAAGTTTCACGTTATTCGGTTAATATTTAGGGGTCGCCCCACTTGCCCCCTTTTTGAAAATTTGGGAAAATATATAGACAACTGAATAACTAAATTTTTTTTTGGTTCTCAAAGAATATGAAAGAAAACAGTAAGACAATAGGACATGATAAGTGTATCTTCATTATTTCTTCTGCATCAGAGTCGCCTTGGATGGTATTGGTATCTGTTTTCGGTGGGCGGCTACGAGTTGTAGGAGGTACTGCTTCTGGCCCTCGTTTCGTGTCAAAGTGTCATTGTAGCGTTGTGCGAGAGCAATACCTCGCTCGGCAGCATCATTGACGACTTTCATCTTTAAGGCGCGATCTCTAAGTTCCCTGTAGTTCTTGTCATTTGGCCATTCCCGTGGATCTTTTTGAAGTAACTGGCGCGCTTCCTCCTTACCTCCAACTTTCAAGGCATCAAAGAGGGTCAATGTCCTTTCGTGACGAAGGATGCCACATCATTTTCAACACCAGCTTCCGCCATGTCGATTCGTCGGGGGCAGCCATTCTTTTGGGGATGTTGGAGGTGTTGAACCATTCTCCTTTTGGTATCAGGATCGATCCTATTATCGAAGAAGGCCAGTCCAATCAGATGCTCCGACAAGTACCACAGGTGGCGTCTTAGAGCTGTCTTCGCCGCTTGTGCAGCTCCTCCGTGTGGATATTTTTCCAGAAGATGCAGCATTTTGAGATCATTGAGAGGAGCTTGTGTCTCCATTGGCGCTTCATGCCAGTACTTGACGTAAATCAGACTGACAAATAAAGCCAGCTGAGTCACGTTTCGTTCTTCGCGTGCTGAGAGCTTGAATTGATAGTGAAAGAGGTAGATTTTGAGCGCATAAATCGCCTTCGCCATCCATCTCGCGTGGTGCATGGGACCCGGAGCTCGGATAAAGAGTTGACCACCAGTCTTTCCCCCAGGAAGAGCAAAGATAGTTCAAGGAACTCCTTGTAGTCGTCACGAGGTTGGCTTGCCTGAAGAGCGTTAGGTAAGTAAGTGAGCATCTCTTTTCTCATCTCTTGGAGTTGAGGGTTCTCGAACAAGCTGTCCGATGCTGAGACAAATGCTTCGTGGGAGAGAGATGGCCATTCCTTTTGAAATCGCTTAAAAAGGCCTGTTTCAGGACTTCCTGTTGAGCCAAATATTGAGGCAAAGACATCAGCAAGTACGACTTCAAGTATATGATGTCGACAACCGATCCAAACTAGCTCGTGACCCAATGCTTCTTCAATCCTGACACAGGCTCCGCGATGTAAACCCGTGTTTGACGCAGTGGTATCGAAGACGAGACCTCTCACATGCTGTTCCACGTTCCATAATTTCATAGTTTGAAGGCATGCCTGGGCCTGTGCTTCTCCAGTTCCTTGTTTCATCTTTGGGACACCAAGCAGCTTCTCCTGTCCATTGAATGTTATAAGGATTGCTATCCGATGCACATTCGTCTTCTTCCCTTCAATGCCGGGGAGAAGCTTTCCGTCCCAATGGAGAAGGACAGGGTCTTCTAGAGAGAATGATTCTAGGTCTTCTCGAGCTGCCTGTTCTCGCCCACTTTCTCTGTAGCGATGAATAGAGCTCCGAGAGCACGTCATCCCAGACAGATCATGCCCCGCGGCCTGTAATACAGCTCCAGTTACGAAAACAGCATTCCGGTCAGAAAGATTGGTGCGATCCATTGCTCCAATGACTTCTGGAGATTGGAAAATGTTCGTAACCTTGTTCTTGGGACGCTTTGGTGCCGGAGCTTCAGACGAAGAAGGAATCGGAACCGATGGTCTATAGTCGTCGTCGTCTTGCGAAAAAAGGGAAGAAGAAGAAGAGGAAAGATCAATTGATGACACTCCTGCTTCTTCCAAATCTTTCTGTGTTGCTTCATGCCTTGCCTTCCTCTTGGCTTCCTTCTCCATTCTGGATCGCTTTCTGTCCTCTTGTGTAGTCGTTTCCTTATCAATGCCAGCCATGCTGCAAGAATTGACGTCCTTGCGCTGCATGGACAGGAAATTTCGGTCCTCAACGTTGACGATTGTGCTCATGGCATCACTGGTTGCGATGTCAAACAGTTCCTGGATGTCCGCTTTGAAGATGTCTTCATTCACTCTATCGCTGGCACGTTGCCTGGTCCTGTGCTTCTTGAGTGTTTTGTAGTGGTCTAAAAGCTTTGAAAGCTTACGGACACAGGAGTCGATCCGTTGAGTTGGGATCCGCGCTCGGGTCCAGACTTCAATCACCCTCTGGCATGCCTGGTTCAGACTGTCGGAGGTGGTTTGCTTTTGATTGATGTGGTGGTATTGCCCCAAGAGGAGGGCGTCAAGGCATGTAGGGAGCCTTGACGTGGATAAAGTTCCAGTTGCCATCCCTAGAAGCCAAACTTTTGGAATTGATCGAGTTTGAGCCATCGGACCTACGGAAGAAAAAGTACATTATATAATATATATATTCAGAGTGGGGCGACCTCTAAATATTCACCAATCACGCTGCAATTTTGCACAGACCATGTGGACACTAAATGGACAAAAACCACACTTGTGGAGACTATCTAAGACAATTTTGAAATTTCCCCCTATGGATTTGGACCACCCTATATATATATATATATATATATATATATATAATATTTAGGAGAAATCCAATGACAAGGAGGAATGTAAATGCCATGAAAAGTCTTCTTTAATGCGCAACGTTTCGAGCAATACGCTCATCATCAGGCTAGATAATAACAATATGAAATTAGAATCAATAAATAAATGTGAACAAGACAAAATAATTTCTATAAAACCTATTCATTAAAAGCAAATTTTAAAAAGACTAAAAGAAGAGGGTTAAATTCAAAGTTATAAAAATTTACATATAAAATTACAAGAAATTTAAAAAGCTATTTTTAAATTACATATAGTAAATTTGAAATTAGTACACTGGAATAATTAACACTAATACAATGGAATAATTAACACTACGAACCTTTCAATGCTGGTTCCGAGGCACGAGTAATTTAAAACAAAAAAAACAGGAAACAAACTATGGGTTGGGCGGTTGGAGAGTTATAAGTTGGGGAGGGGGGAGGGGAGTTGGGGAGTGGGGATTATAAATAATTTAGAGGGACAGCTGAGGAATCCACGTTTAGAGAAGGGGACAATGTTTTAATATAAAGAGATTCCAAAATTCTAAGTGAGTTAGGACAAGAATTACAACCGAGAATTTTAAAATTATCTAAAATGACATCAGTTTTACATTTAATACTATGTTCCCGAATACTAGAGGCTTCTTTTTTATTTAAAATTTTACCTGTTCGGCAACTTATTCCCACATGCGAATAAAATCTAGCCCTGAGGGAGCGCACGGTGCTGCCAATATAAGTACCAAGGAGACACCTTGGGCAGGTAAATAAATATACAACACCGCTACGCAACGAATCAGGAGTTCGATCCTTCGCTGAGAAAAAGCTACCTAAAGACATTTTGTTAATAAATATAATGCGAAAATCAGTATGATAAAAAAATTTTCTTAACAACTTTGTAAATTTAAGTTTAAATTCTTTATTCATGGGACCCATTTCAGGTACCAAGAAATATTTTATATCTTTAGGCACTGAAATACAGGGAAGTTGAGGGCTATAAACATTATTTAAGAAATATCTTATTAGTTTATCTACATATTGAACAGGAAAACTATTATTGGTAAAATATGATCTTAAATTATTAAATTCATCGTTAAGGTAAAACTAGAGGTCAAATTATATCCTCTGAACAAGAGAGTTTTAATACACGACATCTTATAGTTAAAATCAGTAAAACTAAAGAAATTCATGCCCAAACCAGTAAAAGTGGGTTTCCTGTAAACTGATGTAGTAATAGAATCACCTTTTTCGAAATTAAAAGATCTAAAAAGGGAAGGGAGCCATTTTTCTCAGTTTCCATTGTATAAGTTATATTGGGGTGCAGAGAATTTAAGAAGTTAAAAAATTGTTGCGCTTGTACAGCATTATCAAAAACAGCTATCGAGTCATCAACGAAGCGTCGATAGAAAATTGGTTTACAATGGGTGGGAGATTGTCTAAAAATTACACTTTCTAAATGAGTCATAAAAAATCAGCTGATAAAGGTCCGACGGGTGATCCCATCCCAACACCATCAATTTGTTGGTAAACCTTATTATTGAAAGTAAAATAACATTGCTTAAAAACCAATTCTAGAAGTTCCTTAAAATAAGACCATAGAAAATTGGTTTACAATGGGTGGGAGATTGTCTAAAAATCTGTAATTGGGTGTTGGGATGGGATCACCCGTCGGACCTTTATCAGCTGATTTTTTATGACTCATTTAGAAAGTGTAATTTTTAGACAATCTCCCACCCATTGTAAACCAATTTTCTATCGACGCTTCGTTGATGACTCGATAGCTGTTTTTGATAATGCTGTACAAGCGCAACAATTTTTTAACTTCTTAAATTCTCTGCACCCCAATATAACTTATACAATGGAAACTGAGAAAAATGGCTCCCTTCCCTTTTTAGATCTTTTAATTTCGAAAAAAGGTGATTCTATTACTACATCAGTTTACAGGAAACCCACTTTTACTGGTTTGGGCATGAATTTCTTTAGTTTTACTGATTTTAACTATAAGATGTCGTGTATTAAAACTCTCTTGTTCAGAGGATATAATTTGACCTCTAGTTTTACCTTAACGATGAATTTAATAATTTAAGATCATATTTTACCAATAATAGTTTTCCTGTTCAATATGTAGATAAACTAATAAGATATTTCTTAATAATGTTTATAGCCCTCAACTTCCCTGTATTTCAGTGCCTAAAGATATAAAATATTCTTGGTACCTGAAATGGGTCCCATGAATAAAGAATTTAAACTTAAATTACAAAGTTGTTAAGAAAATTTTTTTATCATACTGATTTTCGCATTATATTTATTAACAAAATGTCTTTAGGTAGCTTTTTCTCAGCGAAGGATCGAACTCCTGATTCGTTGCGTAGCGGTGTTGTATATTTATTTACCTGCCCAAGGTGTCTCCTTGGTACTTATATTGGCAGCACCGTGCGCTCCCTCAGGGCTAGATTTTATTCGCATGTGGGAATAAGTTGCCGAACAGGTAAAATTTTAAATAAAAAAGAAGCCTCTAGTATTCGGGAACATAGTATTAAATGTAAAACTGATGTCATTTTAGATAATTTTAAAATTCTCGGTTGTAATTCTTGTCCTAACTCACTTAGAATTTTGGAATCTCTTTATATTAAAACATTGTCCCCTTCTCTAAACGTGGATTCCTCAGCTGTCCCTCTAAATTATTTATAATCCCCACTCCCCAACTCCCCTCCCCAACTTATAACTCTCCAACCGCCCAACCCATAGTTTGTTTCCTGTTTTTTTTGTTTTAAATTACTCGTGCCTCGGAACCAGCATTGAAAGGTTCGTAGTGTTAATTATTCCATTGTATTAGTGTTAATTATTCCAGTGTACTAATTTCAAATTTACTATATGTAATTTAAAAATAGCTTTTTAAATTTCTTGTAATTTTATATGTAAATTTTTATAACTTTGAATTTAACCCTCTTCTTTTAGTCTTTTTAAAATTTGCTTTTAATGAATAGGTTTTATAGAAATTATTTTGTCTTGTTCACATTTATTTATTGATTCTAATTTCATATTGTTATTATCTAGCCTGATGATGAGCGTATTGCTCGAAACGTTGCGCATTAAAGAAGACTTTTCATGGCATTTACATTCCTCCTTGTCATTGGATTTCTCCTAAATATTAAATTGAAGCTTTGTAGAAGCAACCCGCATGACTATATATATTTTTTTAATTGGGGTTGTTTAACCTCCTTCGCAACATCTAAGGTTATATGACGGAGGGGACCTACAGCTTTACGTGGGATCCGAACCACGGGTCGCTACATAATCCGGTCGCAGAGGACGGTCTCCCATCCAACTACTACCCAGACCCAATGTCGCTTAACTTCGCTGATCTCCGAGAAGCGGTGTTACGACATCGGCCACTACGTAGCCCATATATATATATATGTAATAACGTATAGGATTGAACTCAGAATGGTCCCCCGAGGTTCTTTCATGATACACACAGACCATGCATGGAACAAGGAACTCTTCTGGAAAAATTAAATCCACTGTAGTTTGAATAAGTAATGGTAAATGACAAACGCTACTGTTTTTTCATTTTCATAATGTTAGCCCGACGTGGGCAACGGGTCACTAGCAAAGAGGCCCCAAAAATATAGCTTCCCTCACCAGGTATCTGCAAAGCAGATACGATCCAGCTCTGGGACAGAGTCTTGGGGTTACAGCTACACCTAGCCTACTATATCCAGAACCTCAATATAAGCAAAAGGCTCGTTGCATTCGCGTCAGATTGAATACATCAAATAAAAAGGGGTAACTATTGTATTTTCAGTTAAAAACCAAAACTTAACCCTCAACTGGCAAAATTGAGCATCCACTTTTGCCAGATGAGGGTTAAGTTTTGGTTTTTGGCTAAAAACACAATAGTTACCCATTTTTCTTTGATGTATTCAATCCGACGCGAATGCAATGAGTTTTTTGCTTACATTGAGGTTCTGGATATAGTAAGCTAGGTGTAGCTGTAGCCCCTAGATCCTGTCCTAAAGCTGGATCCTATCTGCTTTGCAGATAGCTGGTGAGGGAAGCTATATTTTTGGGGCCTCTTTGCGAGTGACCCGTTGCCCACGTCGGGCTACCATCATGAAAAAGAAAAAACTATAGTGTTTGCCATTTACCAATACTTATTCCGATTATAGTGGATTTAATTTTCCCAAAAGAGTTCCTTGTTTCATGCACGGTCTGTGTGTATTATATATATATATTACACACACACACACACACACACACACGAATTACAGATTGACGGTATTATTTCACCATCTTTTTCCTTTTCCCTCCCGGGTATCATCAGTGCAGCCCCGGAGTACCCAAAAGTAAACCCCGGGGGTTTAGACAACTTACACAAACGATGAATTGCAGCTTGGTGGAAGAGGATAGGGTCCGTTTCTCCAAGTTTCAACCAATAAATTTGTCTTAAGAATCGGAGCGATCAAGCTGGAGTACAAGTCTGACAATCAAAATAGATAAGTGAATTCAAAGTCATGCGGGGAAAACGAAACAAAATGAAGTACAGACGTTTCGTCATAACCGCTGTAACGCTTTCAAGGTACTAAAGGCAACGTCCTAGATGGTAGAGAGAAGGCAGGAAGGGGAATAGGAAGGTACTCACAGAGATTAAATGGACTATAGTTTACAGTCTCGTTTTAATAAATTTATTAGCATGTAAATAGAAATAACTGACATTGGTACGACAAAGGGAACGTTACAATCTCAGATATAATATGAAATACAAAAATACACAAATAAAGAACTGTTTAGAAGATTTTAAAGTAGGCCCTATATAAATACAAATTCAATACATACTATATAATCAGAACCTACTAAGTAAAAATCACTGAATTGCATAAACTGTTTTCAATTAATTGATTATGCGCTTTTATTTACAAAACTAAGAATCACTGATTTTTTAAGTCTATTTGGTATCCTGCGTAAGTAAACTGCATTCTTTTTGCTGGAAGAACTTTTATTATTATAAAGCAGGGGTTCTTAACCTCTCTGGGTCGCGACCCAAACTTGGGTCATTAAATTGTCATTTATAATTTATTTATGTTATCCCTAATCATTTTACCGTTATTATTTATTTTATTATCTATTACGAGTAAACTGTTTGAAGGCACTGGTCACCTAGCTAGCCCCGAGACCAGAATTTGGATCGCAGCCTAAAAAGGTTAAGAACCCCTGATATAGAGAAACAACTGACTAAATCGCTCTTATTCTACAGATGAGGAGGTGGAGTTGTGTCCAGTAGTTCAAAGAAAAGGACACACATACTCAGGGGAGTAACACTTTCTTATTTGAATTGTTAATACATTACTTTCATTGTGTTATTGTTGTTACATGTGGTGGTGCATATATGCCCAAAGACAGGCTCGCACATATAAATAAGATAGAGATTAAATTGAATAAATAAACGAGATAATAAAGACCCTTTCTAAACAAGGGGGAAAACTGAATAATAAGAACAAAGAAGAAAGAGAATCAAAAGAAGCGCAAGATCATCTATTGCAAAGAAGAGCTAAAGCATTATTTCTAAGGGGTACCTAGACCGTGGTATTTAGGGGATAGCCGGCTGTTCTGGGTATTCACGGGGTGGGGGTACTTTCTTAAATACTAGCGAGAATAAAGCGAGGAACATCTTAAATAAATTGAAGGTGAGAAATTATTCTACTTTTTATCAACAACTTGTAAGTCTACTTGAATTACCTTAAACGTGTTAAGTGATTATAACGAAACTTCATTTTTTTTTCTCTCATCCTCTCTTTACCTGCATATCTGTAGTTTGCATGGTATGACAGTGTTTGCATGGCTTGTAAGCGTTCTCATTTTACTTCTTTTCATCTTTCACCCCTTTCCTATTCTCCTCGACTATTTTTCCGACTTGTCGGCAGTGGCCGGCGGATAATGATGGCGAGTCTTTTTCTCTCTTTTTCTGAATGAATGTTAACCCATTTTGTTACTTATTTAACCCCTTATTCTCTTCTTTTAACCCCCTACTCTCTTCTTTCTCTCGGGTTAACCTTAGAGTGGATCTAAGGGTATTTGTTAGTCTTAGCTTCTGTAGATCTGTAGATTATTCGTCAGCCAGACTCCTCACTGAGCGGACGCATTCCCTGGGCTCTCTGATATTGTTACTACCTTTGGATGTTGCCGATAAATTTACTGTTGGAAAGTTCTGAATTTTATATACTTGCGTTTATTTTCACATTATTATAGTTAAGTAAGTGAATACGTGTGGTTTTTAGTGATTTAGAAGTTTTCATAGCGTGTCGGCTTAATTTAATTTAAACTTGTGACGGTTATAAACGTTAACTACTTTATCTTCCGCGATGCCGTCGCAGAAAGCGTCGTGTGCTAGGTGTGGGGTTAATCGGTGGTATACTGATTTTAAAGATTACAACGGCGGTCCCATGGCGATTACCAAGAGATCGGTTTGTTTCTTTTGTGAAATAAGTGAAGAGATAGATGATTTAAAACTTAGTGTACGCGAGGTGACGGGAAGACTTGCAATGTTTGATGAGGGCAGGGGTCGGGTTACAGTTGACGAAGGCCGAACCTATACTAACTTTGAAGACGTTAGTAAGTTGAAGGGTGAGGTTAGGAACCTAGTTTCTAGTACAGGTAGCTTATCGGGAAGGTTAAATAGAGTTGAGGAAGGGGTTAAGGTAGGCCCGAGATTAGTAGACTGGGAGGGATTTATAGTAGTTAAGGGTGGAGCTAGGCCACGTACGTTAGGTGATAGGAATTCCCCTCTATCGAGGTTTCGAACCCTTTTGCCCAGTTGGATAGGGATGTGAACGAGGGGGAAACGATTTTACTTGGGGACTCCTTAGTGCGTCATATGGATAAATGAGTTCGTTGAATGGAATCCAACCAAGAGGAGGAGGGCCTGTCTACAACGGGTCAGGGTTGAAAGAATTAGAGACGAAGTAGATAGGATTGATGTGGTCTCCCGTCACTCGATGTTGACGACGATGGTAGGGGGCAACGACTCGTATAGGCCCAATATGAGAGTACCCGACCTTTTGGAGAGATACAGGGGGTTAATTAGATCCCTGAAGGCAAGGTCAGATAGGTCTTTAGTTCTAGGTATTACTCCAAGGCACGGTTTAAGTCTTAGGATTACGTCAAAAACAATATTTTTGAACACTAAGCTAGAAGAGATTTGTGCTCAGGAAAATGTACCCTTCGTAAAGCTGTGGTCAGAATTTAGTGATCCTAGCCTTTTTATAAAAGATGGGGGTGCATTTCAATGAAATAGGGAATGCTAGGCTAGGTAGGTTAATCGATGAGAACGTTCGAAAGTTGTATAGGTCAAAGCCCTCTTTAAACGTTGAGTCCGGGAAACGCCGATCCGTGGTAAAAAATAATTTAAACGTCTTTTATTGTAACGCGCGTAGTATTAGAAATAAATTGAACGAATTTAAGGGCGATAATTTATTCGGAACTACGGTATAGTTCCTATAACCGAAACGTGGTTAAATACCGTAACTCGGGACTTGTTGGGGGAACTTGATATAACGGGTTTTAAACTTTTTACTAATGATAGGTTACATAGGATTGGAGGCGGCGTTTTGTTGTCCATTCATAATTCCCTTAGCTATCGAGGTTAAGATAGATTTTCCGGCAGCAATTAATGCGATATGTGTTGAAGTTAGGACGCGTAGTATTAGCTTTAATTTCGTTGTTGTTTATAGACCTCCCGTTCAACCCCTCAATACCGATACTAGATTTTACACACTTCTTGGTAACTTTATTAATAATCGGGATAGTATAGTTGCAGGAGACTTTAACTGCCCTAACGTTAATTACGAGACTTTTACTGGTAATGATGAGGGTTTGAGACTAAGTTCATGGAAAATAATTTTTTACGACAGATGGTTACCGAACCAACGGGCGGTAACAATATTTTAGACGTGGTGATGATGACGAAAGACGAAAATATAGTCGAAGGTTTGGAAGTAGGTGTGAGTTTGAAATGTAGTGATCACCAAATTATTAGGTTTAAGCTATTGATAGAAAACACTGAGGATAGTAACGTAATAGAGGTCTCTGATTTTCGTAGGGTTAATTTTGATAGTTTTGCGGACAGGATGAGAGTAGTGGACTGGGATAATTTATTTATGGGTAATGACGCAAATTTTCATTGGGAGGCATTTAAAGAAAGTTTTTTGAATATCGAAAGGGAGTTTATTCCGCGTAGGCTCAAGGGGTGGACTAGGGAAATAGGCGAATTCATAAACGAGCGTAACAGAGCATATATACTAAATAAGCGCAATGGCACGGTAGCTCACTTTAATAGATATATCGAGCTTAGACGTCAGGTTAAAAGATGCTAAGAATGCTAAGTGTAATTTCGAGATACTTATAGCTGCGGATAGTAAACATAATCCGAAAATAGTTTTTTGACTACGTCAATAATCGATAAAAAGAACCGATAAAAGATAACATAGGCCCTCTAGTGTACGCTAACGGCGCTTTGGCTTCCAACGTTCAGGCGATGGCGGGTATCTTTGACAACTCTTTTGCGACAGTTTTTACCGTAGAAGACGTAAATAATGTCCCTAACGTGGACGATATCGTTCCATTTAGTAGCGAGACTATTTTGAAAGAAATAACTGTTTACGAGGGTGAGAATGCGCAATATATCGATATGCTAAAAGTTAACAAGGCTCCAGCCCTGACGCGCTTTATCTTAGACATTTGAAAGATTTGAAAGACGGAAGCGGGGTTATTCCTGAAGATTTCAAATTAGCTAACGTTACGCCCATTTTTAAAAAAGGCGACCGCACAGTAGCTAGCAATTATAGGCTTATTAGCTTAACGTCAATTGTCGGTAAACTTTTGGAATCCGTAGTTAAGGATCGTATCGTCGATCACTTAGAAATTCGCGATTTGATTAATAGTAGTCAGCATGGGTTTCGACGCCATAAATCTTGTTTAACTAATTTGTTGGAGTTTCATAACGAAATAGTGCGCGAATACGATAGGCATAGAGCGGCTGACGTTATTTATTTAGACTTTAAAAAAGCGTTCGATACAGTTCTGCGAAGATTAATTGCGGTATACGCGGTCAGGTAGCTGACTGGTTAGAGGAATGGCTTCGTGCCAGGAAACAGAGGGTTATTGTTAATGGTAGGGAGTCGGGGTGGCTGGATGTACGTAGCGGTGTCCCTCAGGGTTCAGTGTTAGGCCCATTGCTATTCGTAATCTACATTAACGACATAGATGTAGGCTTCACCAGTAACGTGTCAAAATTCGCGGTAAAGTTCTTAACGTGGAAGATAGAAATAGGCTCCAAGACGATGTAAATAGGATCATGGAGTGGACGGATAAGTGGCAGATGCAATTTAACGTAACAAATGTAAATTTTTGCATATAGGTTCTCGTAACAATAATTACACGTACACGATGGACGACAGACAGCGAGCGTTGACGAGGAAGTAGATTTAGGCGTACACGTATCTCAGGATTAAAAAGTTAGGAACCAGTGGCTGGAGTCTTGCGCAAAAGCTAATAGGATGTTAGGCTTCATAGCGCGTAATTTTGAATTTAAATCGAAGAATATTATATTGCCCCTTTACAAGTCCCTAGTCAGGCCTCACTTAGAATATGCTGTTCAGTTTTGGTGCCCATATTTATGTGAGGATATTGACAAGTTGGAAAGGGTTCAGCGACGCGCCACGAAACTAATTCCGTCACTACGCAACAAGTCTTACGAAGATAGGATTAAAGAGTTAGACTTGCATTCACTCAAGACTAGGAGATTAAGGGGGGAGCTTATTGAAGTTTTGAAAATCGTTAATAAAATCGATAACGTAAATTTTGACAAACTGTTCATTTTCGATAATAGCAATATTCATAATAACGGATTTAAATTACGTGGTAGGCGTTTCATTACGAACATCGCTAAAAACTTTTTTACGTTTAAAGTAATTGATAAATGAAATAATCTTCCCGCGTCTGTCGTGAACTCTACCAGCGTTAATATGTTTAAAAACCGTTTAGATAGGCATTTTAAAAATATTAACGTCGCTTAAAATAAAACAATTAGCAACAGGAGCTCTGGGAGTGATAGTCGAGGTTTGAGTCTGCTGACAATTGATGCCAGAGTTTGATATGCCAGCGTTAAATTTATATTATTAAAAAAAAAATAATAAATTAGACCACCACGAACTTAGATGTAGCTCGTAGCGTAAACTAACCCACTTTTTGTTATACTCTTCATACTTTTTTTTCTTTTCTCATCCTCTCTTTACTTCAATGTCTGTAGTTTGCATTGTATGACAGTGTATCTTTGAGTTAACCCATTAACCGCTATTGTCCCTTTTAGGGAACACACATTAACAATACAATTTAAGTTAAAACTTAAAAGTGGAATTTTTAAATTTACATTTTTTATTTTTATATTTTAATTTTAATATTTCTTTATCAGATAACTATTTCATATATATTTGAAGTCTCTGAAGCCGAATATATCAAGAAATACAAAAAAATAGTTTTGGCCCTTAATGGGTTAAGACTGTGTTTGCATGGTTTGTAAGCGTTCTCTGCTTTTACTTTTCATCTTTCACCCCTTTCCTATTCTCTTCAACTATTTTTCTGACTTGTCGGCAGTGGCCGGCGGATGATGATGGTGACTCTTTCTCTCTCTTTTTCTGAATAAATGTTAACCTACGAATGATAGGTTTTGCTACTTACTCTTAACCCCTTATTCTCTTCCTTCTAACCCCTTATTCTCTTCCTTCTAACCCCTTATTCTCTTCCTTCTAACCCCTTATTCTCTTCCTTCTAACCCCTTATTCTCTTCCTTCTAACCCCTTATTCTCTTCCTTCTAACCCCTTATTCTCTTCCTTCTAACCCCTTATTCTCTTCCTTCTAACTCTTTATTCTCTTCCTTCTAACTCTTTATTCTCTTCCTTCTAACTCTTTATTCTCTTCCTTCTAACTCTTTATTCTCTTCTTTCTAACTCTTTATTCTCCTCTTTTAACCCCCTACTCTCTTCTTTCTCTCGGGCTAACCTTAGAGTGGGTCTTTTACGTTCCTGCAAAAAAATCCATCTTTAAAAGGACACTAAAATTAACAGTACTAAACAATAACCAAAAGAAAAAGTTAAAAACATTCGGGGTAACGTGTTCCCGCAGAATGGGATGAAGCGTGGTAGGCTGTTAAGGAGGAATCTTTACCGAGATAACTCAAATAATCTTTAAACGGGAATGCATCTATTTTTTAATAAACATCGTGTTACGCGATTAAAAATCTATCTACTTCTATGAAACCTAATAAGCTCAATCTAATTTCATACCTTTATCAAATTTTTTAGATTTGGCAAAGGATGTGAAAGTCTTGCCTAGGGCGGAGGGAATCTGAGTGATTCTGTAGAATGGAGGTGCGGTAACTTTCCTGCCATTGACAACATCTTCTAGAATCGGGTATTTGGAGGCCATATCAGGTGGAATGTTCCAAGAGTAAATGTGAACATTATTCTGAATCAGCTGCCAGCCTGGAACATTCAGTGTTTATCATAATAATAATAATAATAATAATAATAATAATATTATTTATATTATATATATATATATATATATATATATATATATATATATATATATATATTGCAAAAAGACATGTGTTACAAGTAATGTTATAAGATGTGCTCTATACTGTATGTTATTTCACTTCCAGACATTTCTGGACTCTGTTTCCCAACTCGACCTGGACTCTTTCCAGGACATCGTGCTGGATTGCAGCACAGGCTAACATTAGTCATATATATATATATATATATATATATATATATATATAATATATATAAGAACGACGCTTGTGTAAAAGAGCGTCCACACAAGATGAGGAGAGAGAACGAACAAATGAAAAATGAGGCACCTCCCAGGAATCGAACCCGGGATCATCCAATTGCCGGTCGGACATGCTAACCACTACACCAAGGTTCCCGATCAGTCAGAAGTCGTTATTCTCCTACATACGAGCGAAATCAAATGCCCTGAGGGCATCGTTCTTTACATTAATTATACTGTGTTGTTGTTTGCAGTTAAAATATGTGTGTGTGTGTGTGTGTGTTTCACAAATTAAAGGTGAGACAGGGAACATCCTCAACCCTGAAGAAAAATAGTTTTGTTGTGGGAGGACCAAGACTGTTTAATCAGCTGACAAGGAACTAAGGAACAGGGTTGGTGTTGCGGTGGACATCTTCAAAAGAAGATTAGACGCCTGGCTCAGAACAATCCCTGATGAGCCGGGCGTACCTGGCTATGTGAGGTGGAGAGTACACGAAACCAACTCTTTACTTCACCAGGCCAACTCGAGAGGAGGGGCGATAAGTTTGACCTTCGTGAATTCAGGAATCATCGCACGGAACATTTGAAATGTTGAAAGGTGTATATATGATACAACTCAGAATGGTCGCCGAGAAACTTTTATGTTATGCACAAACCGTGCATGGAACAAGGAACACTGAGAAAATTAAATCCACTATAGTTCGAATAAGTAATGGTAAATGACAAATACTATAGTTTTCTTTTTCATGATGTAAGGCCCAACGTGAGAAATAGGTTACTCGCAAAGAGTAACCAAAATATAGCTTTCCTCACCAGCTATCTGCTTTACAGCTACACCTTAACCTACTATATTCAGAACCTCAATATACTGTTAACAGTGATGGGCAGTATCTAGATACATGTATCGCCGATACGTATCGATCGATACTTTTGTATCGGTATCGCTTTAGCTACTTGACAAAAGTAGCGATTTATCGGTATCGCTAAGGTCAATTTTCTTAAATGTATCGAAAAAAATCGATACTTCGATACATCGATACATTAATAAGAATTTTTAAATATTTAAATAGATGTTATAATATGACACTACTGAGTTATATTTATGAATATACATAAATAATAATAATATTAAATATTTATTTAATGACAGTACTACTATACTGGTCACGTCACACAGTACGGCGCAACGTTTAAACACGTTTGTACTTGTGTTATTGAGATTAATTAACCATAATATAGAAACGCTCATATAATATAGAAAGGGTAATAGTAATTACTTTTAATTGTTAGTGTAATATTTTCAGTCATTCATGTATCCTACAAAATTAAAACATTTTTTCATTAAATAAAGCAATTGTTTTTATTTACATCTATAAAACCCATTAAAATGTCGTTGATTTTACTTACAGTGCGTACAAATTACTAGTATAAACAATAATATCTAATACCTACATATTAAATGAATAATTATAAAAATGTACCAGCGATACATGTATCGGTATCGGTAAAGACATCGAGAAAGTATCGGCGTATCTGTATCGCCTAAGACGTTCTTCATGTATCGATGTATCGATATCGCTTTAGCGATTTTCATGTATCGATGCCCATCACTGAATATACACAAGAAACTCATTGCATTCACGTCGGATTGAACGCACAAAAAAAATGGGGTAACTACTGTATTTTTAGCCCAAAACCAAAACCTCAATGGAGAATTCGAGCATCCACTTCAAGGTACATAACACATGCTATTTTCTTTTAGAGTTGGGAATGTCCCCCGTCTAGCCTTTGGTTTAGGAACATTTCACATTCTACTTTTCCTATTTCCCTGTGTTGTTTGGGTGGTTATGGGGTTCAGTTTGAGGTTAGACACTAGTTTGTTATTTTCCATGCACATATATTGGTGTACCTCTCTTCTTCTTCTTTCCAGTGAATATAGATTTAATGTACATAGTCTGTACATAGTAATAGAGCTCTTTGCAATCCCAAGGTTTTCGAGATGCCTGGACATTCTTCATTTGAAAGATTGAAGGTCAGAGACATAGGTAAAGATAGATTGAAAAAGATAGTTCGAGAGTTCACCAGTGGAGTAAATGAAAGAATGAAAATACCAATTAACCTTTGCATTAAAGAGTTGAACAAAAAAGGAATGAGAATATGTCAGAAGTCAGGTACTGCATATTCTCCTTAAAGGAGGAGTCAGGCAGTTCAGAAGTGTCCATTATAGTAGTGATAGTAAAGAGTGTGTGTGGCAACATTGCAGTGAAGAGAAATTGAAGACAGTCAGTAAGAGGTGAGGAATTGATTAGATGAAAAACGTTTCATTCCATCCAGTCAAGTAGAGCTGTGTGGGTTGAGCCAACCCCCACATGACAAATATACTCCATACAGGGGGGAAGGAACAAGACCCTTGTACAGAAACAGCAACTGAGTGGGAGTGAAGAAACTGCAGTCAGTACAACACACCTAACCTCTTGGAAGCTGATTTAGGAAGAGCGTGTGTGTGATCTTTCCAGGAAAGATTATGAGAAAGGGAACACCACGAATGTTAAGAGAAGAGGAGGGATTGAGTTGTGCATGGTTGAAGATAAGGGGATATTCAAGTGGGAGAGTGACGAGCAGACAGATGAAGAAACTGAATTTTGGAAGCAATGAAAGCAAAAAGGTTTTCTCTGCCTCGGAGATAGTAGAAAAATCAGAGGTCAGGTGCATCATAGCCATCCTACATGAAGCATGGAGTGACTGTTGAGAGGGATGCTTTGTGAAGTGGGTGAAGAAGGGTGGAATCATCGGCCTAGCAGTAGGTAGGACAAGAAATGTGACTTAATACATCACTGATAAATAAATGAGTGGGAGACAGGAGAGAGAATTTTGAAGAACACCACTATCAATAGCTTTAGGAGATGAACAGTGGCCATCTACAACCGCAGCAATGGATCAGTGAGAAAGAAAATTAGAGATGAAGGCACAGATGGAAGGATAGAAACCGATGTAGAGCAGTTTGGAAATTATAGATTTGTGCCAGACTCTATCAAAAGCTTTTGATATGTCTAGTGCAATAGCAAAGGTTTCACCAAAATCCCAAAAGGAGGATGACCAAGTCAGAGATATGCAAGATGATCACCAGTTGAGCATCCCTTGTGGAATCCATACTGACGACCTGAAAGAAGATTGCGAGAAGAGGTGTTTAATTAAGAATCTTCCTATTAATGATAGATTAAAAACTTTAGAAAGGCAGGAAATCAGAGCAATTGGATGATAGTTTGAGGGTTGAGAATAGTCACCCTTCTTTGGGACAGGTTGAATGAAAGTGAACTTCTAGCAGAAAGGAAAAGTAACATATGAAAGAGTTTACCTAGGCAGGGTGTCAGCACAGAAACACAGTTCTTGAGAACAACAGGAGGGACACCATCAGGATTCTAAACCTTCCTAAAGTTGAGCACAGATAGGGTAGAAAAAACATCTTTGAAAGGGATTCTAATTTCAGACTTAATTGAGTCAGAGGGAGGAAGAGATGGAGGAACAGGGTTGGAATCATCCAGGGTTGAGTTGGAGGCGAAAGTCTGAGCAAAGAGTTCAGTTTTATCAGGAGAAGAGATGGCAACCGAGTTATCAGAATGGAAAAGAGGAGGGGAAAGAAGTAAAGTTACTGGAGAGGTTCTTGGCTAGGTGCCAAAAAGAGAGAAGAATTAGAATTAGATAGGTTTTCACCCTTTTGTCTGATGAAGGAAGTTTTGCTGAGTCAAATAGCAGATTTGGCATGATTCCAGGCAGAAATATAAGCTGAATGAGTCAGGAATTGGAAAATGATGGTACCTTCTGAAAGCCTCCTCTCTGTTACGGATGGCAAGCAAAGTTGAACCAAGGTTTTTTTTGCATTAGCAGCAGGAATAGAATATGGAATGTATGCCTCCATGCCTGAGAGAATCACCTCCATGATGTGCTCAGCACACTCAGAAGGGCCCTAGCCATGGAAGCAGTAATCATTTCAGGGAAACCAAAGTAGTACTGCCTAAGGGCCTCCCAATCAGCAGCACCAAAGTACCAAATGCATCTTTTCTTGGGAGGATCCAGAGGCTGAATTGGAGCAATAGGACAGGAAACAGATGTAAGATTGCGATTGGATGAGCCCAACAGAGAAAAATGCTTGACAGAGTAAGAAGAATGATGAGTGCTTAGAAATAAATCCAGAATTTTGGGCCTATCTCCAAGGCAATTGGGGATATCAGTAGGGTGCTGTAGAATCTGCTTTAGGTCATTCAGGATAGAGAAGTTGTAAGCTAGTTTACCAGGGATGTTGAATTGTTGATGACCAGTGAAATGAAAGAAAAGCCTAAGGTGGTGGTGAAGAGTGAAATCTCCTAAAATGGAGATTCCAGCAAAAGGAATGTGGGATAGAATGTATTCCATTTTAGAAATGAGGTAGTCAAAGAGTTTTGGAGAGTCAGTAGAATTAGGAGAAAGGTAGAGAGCACAAATGTACTTTGTTTGAAATTGGCAATTAAGCCATAGCTATATGGCATTGATGTAAATATAACTACTTTGTAGGTACATTTTATTTTAGTTATAAACTGAATGTAATTCTCCGCCTTGGTATACTCAAATGCTCAGTTCCTTGAGTTATGACATTTTATTTTCAGGTATTTGCTATATGCACTGATAACGAAAACAAAATGATAAGAATGAGAGAAATTCTTAAGGAGGACAACTACAGTCTTATTACTTATGGCTGTTCAGCACACCATCTAAACTTGGTAGAAAAAGATGTCTCCCCAAAATCAGTTCTTAAGCATGTTGTAGAAATTAACAAATATTTCCGAAACCATCACCAACCTCATGTAAGCTAAAAACAAATCCAATAAATTAGCTACTGTCAGCTTTACTTTTATGCATTAGCACTGTCACCAGTGTGAATCCTAATTCACGACTCATTAATAAGTTGCATAGGCTATTTATTTATGCTGTCAAATCCAGCAGTACAGTATTTGTAATAAAAATTTATATTTTAGGGTTGGTTAATGGAGAAAGGAGGTATGATGCCGCAACTACCAAATGAAACCAGATGGAATTCTCAGTTAGAATGTATAAAAACCTATTTGTCAAATTACTCTCTATATATAGAAATTAGAGGAGAGCATATCGAAGACATTGATCACAACATCGGAAAATTGATCGATAACTTATTTATACAGAGAGAGGCACTCAATTTACAGTCACAACTCTTACTTGTTGGAAATGCTTTAGATAAGGTGTTTATATTATGCAGTTAAAATTACTTAACTTTAAATACCAATATTAATTTCAAGATAATTTATAGACTTATAGTGCACATTTTATTTATAGAATCCTGTACTAAAGCACTACTAATAAATAATTAAAATACACTTCATTTTATATATTTTGTAAGTTTGTAACTTGTAACACCAAAAAATAAATTCTAACAATGCATAATTCTAAATGTTTACAGATGTTTTCATTCAGCCATATATAACTTTTTTTTTTTTTTTTTTTTGTTACAGTTGCAGGCTGATAATACAACATTATCTGATGCTGTTGAAATTTGGCTCAATTTAATCCAAGATGAAAAATTAGCTCCATACAAAGAAGATATTATTAAGAGATTTAAAAAAGCTATGGAACCACATCATCTTTTGGCAAATATAACTGACCCAAAGTATGAAGGTAAATAGAACCTGAATGCTTAACTACTACCAATATATAAAACATAGGTAACTCAACTGTATGGGCAGAGTTTTCTCTAATCTGAATCAAATCATCTGGCATTGCCATATTAGATAACAATTAGCATAAATTAGATACCATAACATAAATTATATAATCTATATTATTAGCTTTATTTCTGTTTCCACACAGTTCTATTATTTTTCAGGACAAAAACCGAATAGAGTTCAAGAGGAAGAGGCTGAAGAATGGCTGATTGAAATAAATTCAAAATACATGGCAGGATATTATACATTCCGCTTAAAAGACACACTAATTTTTCCTCCTTATTTATTCAAAGATAGTATAGTGAGCTCTACATCAGCTAGTAATTGGTGGAAAATTGTTGAAATGAAAGAAAAAAAAAAAGAGAGACCAGGTTATATGAGATCTATTCATAGTTCTGGCCAGTTCCAGATCATTGGAAAGATTTTTTTCAATGTTTGGCTTGGTATGGAGTAAAATGTGAAATAGGTTAGGGAAAGAAAAGGCAGAAATGTTGGTTCGAATCTACCACCACCTAAGGTCAAAAGATGCTGAACATACTGATCAATAATCAATATTAGGTACAACTTAAATTATTTAAATTATAAAGCTGAAAAGAAACATGATTTATTTTTAGATATAGGTAGCCAATTAGAAGATAGATAAATTAGATATAAGGTTCATAATGAAACGTCAAATAAATAGTTTCTGGAAATTTTAGTTTATATTGGCCTTATCACATTAATTATAGTTTATAGTTGTTAATATATGACTGCATAACCATATTATAAAAAATGCCAAGTTAAAAATAAATTTATGAGAAGTAAATTGATGTGGGTTTTTAAGGTTGGGTTTTTGGGTGGGTTTTTGGGTACCAACCCTGATAGCTAGTGGGTGAGAGCGAGAGGGTATATAATTTGGAAGATTCAAGTTTGGGAATATATAAGCAAGTTAGATCATTGCATCCATATACACAACACCCAACTTTGAATGAAACTGAGTATAGAGAAAGTAGGAGAGTACAGAAAAAGGATTGCTGTCAGTTGTCCCAGACACCCGAGTTTCAATGAGGAAGAAAAGGAGAGTTTTAGAGGAAGAGAGGTGGTATTCAACAGATTGTTTGAGAGCATGCTGGACTGCTCACAGGATAGATGATACACAGTAAAAGATCAAGCTAAGGAGGACAATGACAGGAGAAACAGGAGTTTCAGCACTCCCTGTCTCTTGCCTTATGTCCCTCCACCCCCAACTAAGAGTCGATTGGTGTCTACAATCTCCTCTTCCATTATATTATTATAATGCTCTATTAGTTGTGACAGGCACAATCTTTCTGATTGGAAACCATGCTGCTTCTCGATGAATTCCTCCTCTCTCTCCAAAAAGTCAAATTTTCTCTTAACTGTTCTTTTGGTGAGATGAGATGTCAGTGACACCTGTCTATAGTTCTTTGTTTGAGATCTATCTGTCTCTATATATAGGGACAATGTTCACCTTATTCAGGATGTCTGGTATTTCTCCCGTGTCCAAAGATCTCCATATCCAATACAGAGGTGAAGCTATTTCATTCTTGCAGTTTTTAATCATTAAGGCATCCCATTTGTCTATACCTGTAGTTGAATGCAATTTCATTTATCCTGTAGCTCACTATATCTTCTAGGACAAAGTCAAAATCAGTTATATTCTCTCTTTGTAGCCTCTGTTCATAAACCACTTTGTAATTCTTCAAGGTACTGAAACCTCATTCGTACTAAGCACTGAATATTTCAGATAATTTCTTTAGATCATCATTTTGTTCATTATCTTCATTCCTTCAGGGCCCGATAGTAGGAAGTTACTGTTTCTCATATTGCAAACTTACACAAGTATTTTGGGTTTTCCGTTATTACAGATTGACCCTTAAAAAGAGTGTGTATTTATTCATAGATTCTCTTCAGATTTTTTTCTATCATTGTTGTTTGTACAGTTTTATTAATTTTGCAGCTACTTTCTTTTGTGGAATATTGTTCAACTTTTCCTCTCAAAATAGTTTTGCATGAGCACTGGTGGACCAGCAGCCCCAAAGAGTCAAAGTAAAATTTGATTCACAATGACTACAACACAAATTTGGCTTTCCTCAGAGCCAAGATCTTTTGTTTCCAATTTGTTTTAAGATAATTCCTTTGAAAAATTTAACAAGGAAGCAAGCTTGTGAATATTTGAGGGCATCAAAATGACTTCATTTTGTTAAAATAAAATACACTTTGACATGTAACAAGAATTTGATTTATGAGCTCATTCAAGTTTCAGTGTTTGTTCCTATATCTGGACCAAATAAAAATTTCAGTTTTCTCATTTTATTAATCCTTTTATATTACTTACTTACTTCGTAGCCCCCGGGTTCTCTTATGCGAACACGGCGGCACTCAGGTATCCCGCTACCACCGTGGGACGGGTCCATAGGTCTCGTAGAGAGGTAATGTTGGAGTTGTGTCTTTGTTGAGAGAGTGTGTGGCAGTGTAAAAGTAGGTGTTCTGTGTCCTCAGGGTGGAGGTAGCATTTTTGACAGGTGGAGGTGTCAGCTAGGTGGAGTCTGTGTCTGTATTGTTGGAGGGAGGGGTGGTGGCCTGAACGGAGCCTGGCCAGAGTAACTCTTGTTTTCCTTGGGAGGGTTTGTTCGCTCTGATGGACTACAGGGGGAGTATCGTGAAGGACAGTGTTGTGTGGTTGGTCGAGTAGGTATTTCCGGGTAAATTCTGTGTGGAGATGTTTAATGGGGTTGATGTTTAGGGGAGGAGGGGGGATATTGTTCAGTAGCTGCGAATAGTGAGCAGCAGGAGTACGTTTTTTGTTGCAGGGTGGGGGATTGTGTAATGTGAGATGGTGACAGGGGTGGTCTGGGGCCAGTGCTCTGGAGAAGAATTGAGTCCCTGTCATGTTCATGTGGTGTTCGATGGGGAGTATTTTCGTATCTGCATGTAGATGTGGGATGGGTGTGGTTCGGAGGCAGCCAGTAATGCTTCTGAGACCTCTGTTTTGTGTGGTCTGTATCTTTTTCTGGTTTGTGTGGGAGATGGACAGGGACCAGGCAGGGGCAGCGTATGTTAGGGTAGTACGTACAAACTGTTTGTATAGGATACTAAGGGATTCCTTCTGCTGACCGAATGTTGTGGAGGTGTGTGTTCTGAGAGCGTTGAGTTTTTTGTTGCTTTGGAGCAAATGTTTTATATATATATACATATATATATATATATATATATATATATATATATATATATATATAATACACAGACCGTGCATGGAACAAGGAACTCTTCTGGGATAACTAAATCTTCGTTCCATGCATGGTCTGTGTGTATCATAAAAAACCTCAGGGGACCATTCTGAGTTCATTCCCATAGAAGTCATAATTCTCCTACATATGAGCAGAAACCAATGCCCTGAGGGGGCACCTCATTTTTCATTTGTTCATTCTCCCTCCTCATCTTGTGCAGAACGTTCTTCTATACAAACGTCGTTCTTTACATTAATTATACTGTGTGTTGTTTGCAGTTAAAATGTATATATGTGCCGCATGCGGGAGGTGCCCCTCAGGGCATTGGTTTCTGCTCGTATGTAGGAGAATTACGACTTCTGATTAATCGAGGCCCATGGTGTAGTGGTTAGCATATCTGACCGGCAATCGGAAGATCCCGGGTTCAATTCCCAGGTGGTTACCTCATTTTTCATTTGTTCGTTCTCCCTCCTCATCTCATCTGGAATGTTCTTCTATACAAGCATCGTTCTTTACATTATATATATTATGTATATATATAAATGTGTATATATATATATATATATATATATATATAAAGTGATGCACTAATCTTTCTCAAATGAAGGTCTGCAAATACTGTACAACATATAACAAAATTTTGCATTTGATTTTGCCATTTGTAAGACAAATAATATGAATTTTTATTTTTTAAATTTGTGGTAGCAAATAGTATTTACCAGGGCTGTGGAGTCAGTGATAAAATTTGCCAACTCCAACTCCAAAAATTTTAACATTCCGACTCCGACTCCAGAAATCTGACTTGTATAATTAAGACTCCGACTCCGATGGAATGTTAAGGCCAAATTGATTACAATTAGCTTTATTAGGCCAATGGAGATTCATAAACCAAGGCATTTCATCACCACCACATGACTCATCAGTTAGTGGCTGTAACTATGCCTTAATGGCTTTTTTTCTCTTTATTCAAAAATTACAATAAATCCCAAAATACAAACTGATTGAAGCTTAAACAAAATAAGATTATTATTGGTTTAGCAAATTAATAAGATGTTTTTGTATTATTATAAACATCCGTAATACGTAATATTTTCCATCAGCAATGAGTGAAAAATATTCAAAAACAGCAGATTTATACTTTTGATGTGACATTACGCTGTTATCATTACTTATCAAATTGAAATCTAAAAATCTGAAAAAGATTTAGGGTTGCTAGTACAAAATTTTTAAATTTCCTTTTATTAATTATGTTAATTAATTATAATCCTTATTAATTATAAGCAACTATATTTATATATTATTTATATTTATATATTTATATATTATATTAAAACATTAGGTTAAATCTATTTTATTCATAAAATTGAGCTAGGCCTAGGCCTAGGCTGCTATGGTTATAGTTGAAGGATTTGCACCGACTCCGACTCCATCCAACTACAGTGCCCGCGAAAAGTATCCGATCACTCAAGAAAATACAATATTTTCCCTTGATATTCAGAGACACATAATTCACTTTCTATTTGTTCTAGCGACATCTGGTAACTTTGAGGTTGCTCGCTGATATGAGAGCTATCCAACGCATTCTCAAATTAGTGTTCTGGTAGCCTTCGTTGCGGGTGGCTGTGTCTCAAAGTTGTCAGATTTCACTGTTTGTGTAAATTTATTGATATTTTATTATTTTTTACAGAAAGTGGTGTAAATAAAATTTATATATAATGTGTGCTAAAAAACAACTTAAGAGTGATTGTCGAGGTGCTATTGTTGCTTTGCATACATGTGGGAAATCACAGAGACAGATAGCTAAGAAATTAAACATATCCCAAAGTACCGTTAATTTATGGGTTTCACGGGCTAAGAACAATGCCGGCCTAACCACGCCAGTCCCTAAAAAACGATCTGGCAGACCGAGAAAAACAAATTCACGAACAGACAAACTTATGAAACGTTTAGTATTGAAAAACCCAACAATAACTGCGAAAGAAATAAAATTTAATATGAATAATTTGTTATCTGGTGTTTCTGAACGAACTATCCAGGAGCGGCTCCAAAAAGAACTCGGATTACCATCTCGCCATGCTGCTAAGAAACCGTTCATTAATGAAAAAATGCGTAAAAAACGTGTCGCATTTTGTAAAAAATATATTCATTGGACTGTTGATGACTGGAAGAAGGTTTTATTTAGTGATGAGTCGACATTTTTGACATTCAGAAGTTGTCCAAAAAAGGTTCGCCGGCCCATTGGCTCAAACAGGATGGACCCTAAATACACCCTAAAGACAATGAAACACCTTCCAAGTGTGATGGTTTGGGGTTGTTTCGGTTACTATGGGCGTGGAAACCTATATTTTCTTCCGAAGAACACAACTATGAATGGTGCACGGTATTTAGCAATGCTACAGGATAAACTTCCAATGGCAATGGCAATCCAAAGGACAAAAACATACATGCATGATGGTGCACCATGTCACAGGGCCAAAATAGTGACAAAATGGATTACTGACAATAAATTTGATATTTTGGATTGGCCTGGTAATAGTCCAGATCTCAATCCGATAGAAAATATGTGGCTAATAATAAAAAATAAGGTTGAATGCCACGACACTGGCTCAGTCAAAAAATTACAAGAAGCCATCAAAAAGGTATGGTGCAAGGAAATATCAGTGGAAGTTTGTCAAAACTTGATTAAATCCATGCCAAAACGTCTAGAACAAGTCATCCAAACCAAAGGACAGATGACAAAATACTAATATAAGGTTAGTATACATTTAAACATTGTTTTTTATGTAAAAAATACAAATTTCCAGGGTGATCGGATACTTTTCGCGGGCACTGTATGCACTTCCAACTCCGACTCCACTCAAAATTGACTGACTCCACAGCCCTGGTATTTACTCAAACGACAAGCATTTTTTATGAACTTCTAGATCACACACAATATACACTCAGTAGGGCAGGTTGACATTTTGTATTCAAAAGTGATACATTGTGGGGTTTTTGTATGGGTCACAGTAGTCACCCAGTAAAATATTTCGCAAACCTCCTACCCCAGCACAAATTTTCAGTTTTTAGTTTCAATTTGCCAAAATGTACATTTTTCAGTAAAAATTCAGATAAAAATTGTTTCAGCTGTGTTAAACTTCCGTTTCTTATTTTTTATTCAAACTAAGAAAAAAATTATATTTTTACGTGTTTTTGAGTATATACCGGGTGTCCAAGAATTATCTGTACAATTTTTGGCTGTTATTGAAAGTCAACCATGAAGTGTAGAAATTCCAGTGTTGTCCCATTTTACAGAGAATCTCATTAAGTTTTTTCTGATACCACGTTTTGACAAGTTTTTTAGAAATGTACGCGGGTGACAGACATTGATGATTTAAAAGCAAGAATCACAGCTGCTATTGAGTGAATTGATGTGGATATGCTGCAGCGTACATGGCAACATTTGGAGTATCAATTGGATGTTTTGCGAATCACTAATGGTGCACATATCGAATGTTTGTAACAACGTTACTTTAATAAAAGAAACTTTTGAAAATACAGATTCTAAATAATCTTGTTTAAGAATTTTACGTGTTATCAAGAATTTTATTAAAAGACACATTGGAATTTCTAAAAAACTTGTCAAAACTTGGTATCAGAAAAAACTTAATGAGATTTTCTGTAAAATGGGACAACACTGGAATTTCTACACTTCATGGTTAACTTTTAATAACAGCCAAAAATTGTACAGATAATTCTCAGACACCCTGTACTATACATTAAGATAAAAAATAAGGAACAAATTAATGAATTGCATAACATTTTTGAGAAATTAAAACAACAGAACTTGTCTTCTACAAGAAAAAGAAAAAACATTACCTAATGAAGTGCTCTTTTGCACAATGCATAAACTTAAGCTATTTTGAAAGTAACACTGCATGTTTATTTATTCCACTGTCCTTTCCATTCAAATTTAGGCACTCTTTGCCATGATTCCAGTAGGTTAAGAATATATTTTTGGCAATTTTCATAGCCAATTCGTACATCAGATGCATTCATGACTAGATTTACAGCACTTTCTACTCCTTGGCAGTGACAAGGAAAGGTTGGTACTTTGAGTGGTTCTTGTCTTGCTAGCAAAAGTTCCTTATTGCTAAAGTTTCTCAGAAGTGGAGGTGGATAAATTACCTCTTTCTGCCAATCAATCATTTCAGTATAGTCTGAAGAATCAAAATTAAGAGTTTGAGGTAGGTCAAAGTGTCTTCATCCAGAAAATGTAGTTTTTGAGAGAATGATTCTCTGGATTGCAACCTCTGTAACTTCTCTTCTTGAGTCTGTTATCATCAATAGTAGAATATTTTTGGGGTTCACAAAATACAGTAAACCCTCGATAAGTCAGATTTCAATGAGTCTGACTCTGTCAAATGCTATTATTCTTTTGTTTATTTTACTGAGAGAAGTGTTTTATTTCCTACGTCAAGTGCCATTATTATTTTGTTTCTTTTACTAAGTGAATTGTTTTTTTAATACTGTATTGTACGAAAAGGTAAACAATAAAATTTTGTGCATTTCGCACTCAAAATAATTCCAGCACCAGTAAGTGAAACAAAGTTTTATTGTTTTTTAATGTTCATTTTGAACATTGTATTAGACTCTCACTAATCAAACTTAAAAGGTTAAAGAGTATTTATACCTCTTTAGGGGTAAATAGGGGGGGGTAATTATGGTAATTCATGATGAGTCGGACTGGCTAGAGCCCTATATAGTCCGACTTATCGAGGGTTTACTGTACGAGTTATTCTGAAACACCAGTTCCATGATCAATCTGTATTTCTCCTTCAAGTCAGATGCATAAGATAGCATAATAATTTCTACTAGATCTTTGAGATCTTGGGTTGGATTTGGTGTTGACACATAGAGTCTAAGAATTCTATTTGCTCTAGTTAGCCAATGAGCATGATGAATTGTACCAGGAGATCTTTCTGCAAGATCTTTGGAGACATTTCCAGACTGAACAGCTAGGCACATATTGTAGAGATACTTTTGGTCACTGCTTAACCCTTTGAGGACCACGGGACATATTTGTCCCAACGGAAATAATAATATAAATTGTACAATGATGCAACATTTCTACAAATACATGTACATTAGGGTGGCAATAAAAAATGAAGTCGCAAAATTTAAAATGTGCGGGTGCTCATTTTATTCGGTTTATTGAAAAAACAAATTCTGCCAAATTTCAAGTTCCTAATCTTATTTTAAGTGGTGGTACAAGACACAAAGAACTTTGTGCTCTAGGCTATTGGAAATGAGTGTTCGAGTGAGCTTCAAAGTTATACAAAACAAAAAACTGAAAAGAAAGATTCTGATAAGACTCAACCTCAAATAGGACTGCAATAGCTTGTAGTGATCTGATAGATTACAATTATGCCTAATTTTTCTGGCTTCGAATGAACGTGGATTTATTGGCATCAGGGAACATCTTCCGGTGCTGCTCCACAACCTGAAGAACGTATTGCTGTTGATCCTCCTGTGTGGTCAGCACAGCGTTAAAATCTTTCATTAGGGCAACTACTCCTCTTTCTGCGGGATCATTGACAACACTGATGGCAGAGACGCGCTGTTTCGCTTGTTGAAAATCTTCATCTTCCCACTGCTCCGGATCCTTGGAGAGGAAGGATGTGGGAAGCTGGAGCAGGTGGAAGAAGGCCAATGTGTTCTTCGTGACAAAGGCTGCCAAAGAAAGATGTTCAGCATCTCCCACATCAATTGTCACACAAGGTGAAGGGCTCTTCCTTTCTTCATTTTTGAGCGCCTCAACCATGCCTCTTTTCACCGCGCTGCTGAGATATTCATCAAAAAAGGCCAAAGCAACCAACTTTTCACTTAAGTACCAAAGATGGCTAGTGATCCCTTTCAAAGCGGCCTCTGCCACGCGTCGGTTAACTTGTCTGTACTGCACCAGCTTTTGTATCAGCTCCAAGTCCAACCGCGGAGCATATCTGGCTACCGGGGCATTGAACCAAACTTTAACGTAAATCTCTGCAACAAAGAGGCAGAAGTCAGTAACACCCTGGAGCTCCTGGTCCGTGAGTTTCCCCAAGTTCCGCAACTGGTGACGGTACAAGAAGATCTTAAATGCATAGATGCATTTTGCCATCCACCGTGCCCTGTGGAGGGCACCCGGAGTTTGAATATGATTTCCCCATGGTAGATTTATTCCGAGAAATAGCAGTACGAGTTCCAGGAATTCACAGTAATCATCGCGAGGCTGCTGAGATCTCAACTGTCCGTGCACAAACTCTGCAGCTTTCTCCTTGAATGCGTGCATCTGATCTGCCACCTCACGGTCTCCCTCAGCAGAAAGAAACGAATCCTTTACAATCTTTGAAAGAGCTTGATCTTTGGTCCCGAAGAGCATGCTACTAAGGCTTTGAAAACTTTTTCGAGAACTATTTCCGCGATGTGGTGACGACCAGCAAGATTGAGAAGTTTCTTCCCGAGCTTCTGCTCGAGGAATTGACAAGCACCGTTCAAGCGACCGGTGTTACATGATGTCGTGTCAAAAGACATGGCTACGATCCCGGGAGATAACTGCCAGTCTTCCAGCATGTCATGCACTGCTGTTGCCTGCGCCAGACCTGTTGATGATGGCAGCTTTGGTACCCCCAACAGCTTCATCACACCTTCTCCTGAAACCAGGACTGGAAGGCGATCGACCTTCTCTTTGTTTGTAAGGTCTGGAAGGAGCTTGCCATCCCAATGAACTGTTAATGGTACCGTGGGGGAAAAGGACCTTCTCAGCTCATCCGCGATGTCTTGGTGGAATTTTATTCAAGCTAGTCGGATTGTCTCTCGATTCAACGCGTAGTGCTCCATACTTTGTCCAGCAGCTGCTAAGGTATTGGCCACAACATGGACTGCCCGGCGATTGGATATCTTTGTGCGGTCCAACGCTTGCGCCAGTTCTTGAGTAACAATCTGATTTAACCCTCTTGATCTTTTCCTCTTAGGAGTGGCAGATGACGCGCCTCCTATTGCTCCGACATTCACCTCATCTTCCTTGTCAGTATCCTCGTTTGTAGAACTGCTGCTCGACTCCAAAACCACGGACCTGTCCATCTTCTGGAGTTCATTCAGGTTCCTTCGTTTCCTTTTCTCTTGCTCACGCTGCCACATCATTTGTTCTCCTCTTGTCTAATATACTTCTGATCAACAAGTCCTATAGTTCCTCGATGACCAGGCTCACGCTGCGCAAGAAGAAACTGCTTGTCATCTTTATTTTTGATGATTTTGAGCGCATCACCGTGAGCGCAATCGAACAGGCCTTTCAGACCTTCTAGAAAGACCTTCTCCTTGTCCATCTGGGTTTTGGTACGCCTCGCTCATAATTTCTTTAAGCTTCTCCACTCAGAATGGAGGTTCTCCAGCTTGTCTTGTGCCCGGTGCGTAGCTTGAGTCGGACGACTTGCATTCTTCCACATCTGTTCGACCTCTGTCATCACCAGTTGGCTACTTTCTCTGACAGGGTGAGACTCGGACAGGTGAAAGAACAAGAATCGTTCCAGGACCTGCCGCTTGGACGGCAATTTGGCTCCTGTAAGGGCATATGAGTTGGGAGAAGTCTCCAGTAGCCATAAAACATCATTCTTTCTTAGAGTAGTCGCCATTTTTCATCTACCTGCAAAGTATACAAAATAGAGAATTAGTAAGTGACAATGGTGGAAACTTTGTTACTCTTGTACCACCCGCTAATGTTTATCAAAAGTCCTAAAAATTTGCCCGAGTGATTTTCTTCAGGAACTGCACCAAACGCGCCACCGCACTCGCTCCTCCAGGCAACTTGGATTTTTACCCCTATTGGCTATTGCCACCCTAATGTACATGTTTATACAGGTATCGTTTAGTTGTTGGAATATTAACCCAAAAATGGGTCATTTAAGTGACTATAGTTACTAATATCTAATTGTAAATAACAATAAAACTTAAACTTTTAAGTTCAAAGAAACGTATACTGGTCATCAAAGGGTTAAAGCATTAACAACATCAGATGGAATCTCATGAATGTTTCCTCCTCTAACAGGAGAAAAAGCAACCACTTCCAGTTTTGTTACATCAGTTTTAAATTTATTTCCAATTGAACCCTTGAAAGTACTTGGGGCCTGTTGTTTTTCCATCTATTGCCTCATAGACATGCCTGAAAGGTAGTTCGATCATATGAAGAAGGCATACCAGCCACTGAACAGACCTATTCAGATAGATTTCAACAAGCTTTATTACTCCACCGATTTTTCCAGTGTTCACAGCAGTGCCATCACAGAGTAAAGCTTTTAGTGTCAACTTTCTGAGTCCACTATTACAGTAATGAGCTTTTCTGCTACACAACAAGCATTTCCATGATCAGGTGTTACATAATCTATATAGATAGTTCCAGGCTCTTTAACAATGACATACTGCTCTTCTTTGATCTTGCCTGTCCTGGTTAATGCATCATCTCTTCTCCCATCAAAGCCAATACATTCTATTCCTATATTCTCCGATTGAACCCTGGTACTCAATTTTTTACCTACTTGTGCTCTTTCCCTCTCCAGCTTCTTTCTATCAATCATGTTGCCCTGATCCAGGATTCCCATAGCTTTTAAAGTAGCATTAGCAATTGCTGCTCCTGCCCTGCAACTCACTCTGTAATGATCTGCAGTCACTGCCAACTCTTCATAAGTATATCTGTTCTGCTCATTCTCTATTAACTCTATATCAGGCACAAAGTCTTCATCCTCTTGGTCAGTCTCTACCTCCATACTCTCTCAGCACCAGCTGCATCCTATGATGTTGAAGGGACAACAACTTTGATAGCTTCAGTCAATTCTGCTTGTGATCTCATTCGGCATTCGTGTTCTTTTTGAGCTCTAGCAATAGACCTTTTCCTCATCAAAGCAGCTTTTCTATCAATTGGCTCCAGTTGATTTAATCTTTGCTTTTGTCCTACAAAAGAACCCCACTCAGTAATTATTTTATCCTTGCACCAGCAGGCATTTCTATCAATCCCATCCCTTTATCGTAGCAATCACAGATACATATCAGGTCATCCCATAAGTAATGTCGTTTTTTACAATAGATTAAGTTTAAACTAGTCCTACTCAGTTTAAGCATAAATTTTCCGAAGGTTATATCTAAGAGGAGATCTATCGTGTTTCACTACATACTTTACAGACCTTAACCAGTGAAGATGTGTGTTTTGCTTTATGTGAACCCCTCATAAACATGGCGGTATCAGAAGAGCATATCAGGCATATAATGCCTTAAGAGTTCAAAAAAGGGAATAGTGCTATTGAAGCAACGCAAAACATTCAGGAAGTTTATGGCAATGATATTCTGCATGTGAGGAAATGTCAAAGATGGTTTCAAAAGTTTAGGAATGGTGACTGCTGTTTGACAGATGCAGCACGCTCTGGACGCCCTGCTGAGTTTGATGATGACCTGCTATTAGCCACACTTGAAGAAGACTGTTCAACAACTGTTGAAGAATTAGCCCAGAAACTCAATTCATCCCTGCCCACCATCCATTGACATTTGCAACAACTCGGGAAAGTGCCTAAGTTAGGAAAATGGGTGCCACATGAGTTGTCGGTCGACAATCTGAGGGTGCAGGTAAACATTAGCACAGCTCTTCATTCCTGTGAACTCCAAGATCCGTTTTTGCACCATTTAGTGACTGGTGATGAAAAGTGGATACTGTACCAGAATGTTAAGCGCCATCAACAGTGAGTTTGTGCCGGAGAACCAGCAACACCACAGCCAAAACCAAATCTTCACCCTTGGAAGGTGTTGCTTATTGTTTGGTGGGACAACCAAACAATCACCGCTCAAGTTTACTGTCAACAACTGGATCAATTGAATACTGCACTAAAAGAAGAGAGACCTCCTTTGGTTAATCGGAAAGGAATAGAGTTCCACCATGACAACACACATCCTCATACCACTCGGATCACTTCTGCAAAAATTGAGGAGCTTGGGTAGGAAAAACTTCCACATCCTCCACATTCTCCAGACCTTGCGCCTTCAGATTATCATCTCTTCAGGAGTCTGCAAAACTATCTTGACAAGAAACAGTATACTTCTTTAGATGACCTGCACCTGCACACCAGTCTGTACATTTTTTGCCTCAAAACTGCCTGAATTTTATAAATATGGCATTGAAAAGCTTGTAGGACATTGGCAGAGTATCATTGATTCCGATGGAAAATATATACTAGATTAAAAAGTTTCAGTTGAGTTTTTTTTGTCCTTCAAATTCCGATCTAAAAAATGACATTACTTATGGGATGACCTGATACATCAAACATAGCATCATACTCAGAAACTTTTTGTTCAAATCTCTCATCTCTTCTGTTTATAGGAACCTTGTTCAACTTTGAGGTTGCTTCTATCACTCTTAACAACTTTCTGAAAGATTCCATGAGTACTGATTGTAGGGAAAGAGAACCTTCTCCATATGGTTTCAACATCTATTGCAACTATATTACAACATTCATTAAAAGTAATAAATTTATTTGATTCAGCCTCTTCTCATCATCACACAAAATTGTAGTGCCTCACAACATCTGCTTTTGTTGATATCATAGCTGCTGGAAACTCGGAAGGATGTCCAAAGGATGCATTTGACAACTTTTTTCTTGTTGTCATGATTAATTTGACTTAATAACCAATAATTTAACTTAAAAACCAATAGTTTGAATCAATAACCAATAATCAAAAATAATTTCACTTGATCAATAATATGAAACCAAAAATAAAATATAATTTTTTGCAAAAAGTACTCAAAAAATTAGGGTTGCCAGACTTTTTTGCACATTTGTGAAATATGGCCACTTTCTCTGGCAATCCTGCATAAAACAAAAAAAAAGTATCCATAAATAAAGAGACCTATTTGATTTAAACAAGGGCAAATAAGGTCTTCTAACTTATTTTTAACATATCTTAAATTGATGTTCAGAATAGGTTCAAAGCTTATTGTGAAATCTTGGCTAGAAGAGTAGGGAAAAAGGGGGGACTATGTGCGAGGGGTACAGGAGGTCACACATAGCTCAACTTTTGATATGTTATTTGTTAACCCAAATGAAAACCCTCACATAGTGTCATTTTTAAAAAAAGCCAAAAAAAAACTTGTTTTGACCTGCCCTAAATTGTACAGTATATACTGTGATACTGTAGCTTCATATTAAGGTCATGTAAATATTTATTTAGTCTAACTTCCTTCTGAGGTTAAAAGGAATTACTAATGAAACAAAATTACAAAGTATTACCTCTACACTTAAACTTTGGCCTTTACAATATATAAAAGCAAATTCAAACACTAGACAATTCAGGCTTATACAGTGATCCTCCACGAAGTCTGACCTGCATGAATTCAGGGATAGGACGAGGATATTTCACTACCTTTTTTTTTTATCTGTATTGTAGTAAATTGTAGTAAATACTAAAAAATTACTTATTAACACTTTTTCACGTACGCAGTACAATACATATATATGATACTTATGTGTACGATACAATACTTATGCGTAGGATATACGATACTTATGCATATGATACATATGATACTTTAGCATTTGCAGCTGGCAGCTACATGCCCAGTAGTACGTCTCGTGCACGACTGGCTAGTTTATTTCAAGTTGTCTTTCTTGTGCTCCTCTGGATTATTACATTATTTTTATAGTGATGTTTTTGAAATTTGTTTTTTTTACAAGTTTTTACTTTTATACTTCTTGTTATACATCTTTTACATGCAATATTATTATTATACATTTATTGTACAATGATTCAAAAGATTTTACTCAGGTAAAATTACTTTATACACGATTTTTAAAACTTTTATCCCACTGACCCCATTTATATTATGGGGAGATAGTTTTGACCTGCATGAGCTTTTTCAGGAATGGAACCCTCGACCCTCGTGCACGTTGGGCGATCACTCTAGTGGCTATTATGATTACATTCCTAACAAGAAATAAAAGCCTTACTGGGGATACAAACCAATATTTTCTGCCAAACTATGTGAGACAGGGGGAAGACTGATGCAAAGCATACTCTGCCCATAGCGACGACCTGACCATGGGTAGGAGTATGAATCCTTTGGGGAGGGAGGGTATTTGGGCACAGAATGGATAATCCAATACCCACCAAGTTCACTCAAAACAAGAACTCCTTTAGTATGCCCATGCGTCATTGACTTGGACCCATTTGGAAACTCATCATTATACATGATATGCACAGCACCCTAAGGAAAGAAGACTTAAGAACTTAAAAAAAAAGAAGACAATACTATATTAAATTCATTACTACATAAGCTTAAATACCTGATGTTTTAATTTTATAAAATAAGTGTGTGTATGTATGCGCTGGCTCAATCACTGTGACTAAAAAAAATCAGTCACAAAAATACTGAAATATACATGAAGCTGTGTTTAATGCATACATTAAAGAGATTTGCCAAAACTGATATGATAAAGCTAGTCACACATTTGGGCTGGTCCAGCTGAAGTTGTACTGCATGAGTTGTAATGACAATACACACACTAGGGTTGGTACCAGCTTTCCAGCCCTAGTGTCAGTGTATTGTCATTACAACCCATGCAATACAACTTGAGCTGGTTCAGCCCAAATGTGTGACTAGCTTAAGTGTGGCCTTATAAGTGTTGTAGCTGATTAATGTACCTATTCAAAATTTTATGTCAAATATAAGTTAACAAAATTAAATTTTTGCTGGTTTTGTCTCTATTATCTTCTCCTTGCATGCTTATAGTGTCTTAAATGAAGTTGTTAATTTCCTCTGCTATCCAAATCTAATCTTCAAGTTGAAAATTTAAAATACTTCCAAAATACAATGGAATTAACTCCAAATAGTTACTTACACTTCTAAAACTATTATCTTTATAAAGTCTTCTCAAAGTCCTCCCTGGCATTGAACTTTCTTTCTTGATGCTTACATTGCTCAGGATCCAGTTACTCGAAGAATCACTGTAACTTAACACGCTAGAAATGCCTCCACTTTGCAATCTATAAAACAAAGTAAAAGGTAGAATTTTGAGTTTTCATTTTACTGAGAGGATAAAAGCCCAGTACAAGGATCAAGTCTTCTAAAATAAGAAACTGAAAAGATCTAATTGCATTAGCTTCACAGGCTTAACATATGCCAACATTAATCTTTGAAATTTTAAGGATGTTTGATGAAATGATCTATCTATACTGAATTCTTAAAAAATGTGGAAGAAACCGAGTGGAAATTCAAACCCATCAGCTGCTCTAATGAGAACTGAGCCAGTTAAGATAAACTACAATAATTTTAATAGCTACTGGTATTCAAAATATTGAAGTCTGGACAGGATCAAGACACAACCTTTACTTTAAATCTCTGTTTTGGATTTTGATTATGTTTCGTTTCTGAACATCATATGGGAAAGAGAAATGTAGGCCTACCTTGTTGCAGAGTCTGGAGTCAAATAGATGTAAGCTGTGCCTTCTCTCAGATTATAAAAAGAAGACTTGTGTTCTTCAGGAACTTTGTAGATAGTAAAACTGTAATCAGTATCACACAAGAGGTAATTTTAGTAAAAAATTAAAACATAGATCAAGGTTAATTAGTGTTTCAAATAAAATAACTACAAACATTATTATAACTAGGCTAAGCCTGAGATAAAAGTATGATAGGCTAATTTGACAGTGAAATACTTACAAATCTGCTGGCTTTCCCAACTGATCAACACATCCATACCAATCTGCACTACTTTTAGCTTCATCTCTTCTTAGACAGTTCCACAGACAAAATGATCCAAGAAAGAAAATGAAAAATATTCCAATGGACCAACAATTAGTCATTACAAATTAAATTATTTTCAATTACCAGATAGAATTCTGTGGCATGAGCCTGAATACAATTTAATATAAATTACTGATTGCATTCACTGTTACATAAATAAAAAAAAAGGTTAGTATGATAGGAAAACAATATTGTGCTGTAGGCACAGTATGAATTTGTAGGCATAAAGATAAAATCTAAGAGAGCCTACACACAAAATAATAACTTTTTTCATTTATCAGTTTCTTGGGCAACTTTTGATACTTCCTGATAGATTATGGAGCTACTAAAGACAATAAGCTTTCACCAACATGCCCAGATAAAGCTTCATTTTGAAAATAAGATTTACCATACTCAAAATGTAATAATAAACACTTCATAAATTCTAGCATAAACTAAATATTGGTACAGGCTTTCAGACTTTATTTATATTACTATGAAGTACAATGATTTAGTTTAATTCTATGATGAAAATATGATATAAGCTTCACTGTTCATACAATATGACTAGGCTTCCTTTGGAAAATTTCCAGAATCCACACCCAACTCAGAGACAGAGACCGTAACAGCTTAATACTCATTAAGTCTAGCAATTAGTATGCACGCCATCTCAAAACTGTATCTGGATTCTAGAATTTTACCTTTTCTTTGTCATTTATTTCATTTCTTGCATTTCTTATATGAATCCATAAATTTCTGTGACAGTTCATATGAATAGGCCTTTATAAGAGGCTGACAGTCAACCAAAGGCTACTTGGGCCTATCAAGGTTGACCATAAAACAAATGTGTTTCCTGAAACAAAATCTCTCCTCTCTCTCTTAATCAAGAGAGCATCTAATAATTATAACATTAAAACTTAATATGGTACTCAAACTTTTACAGGATTTCTCTTTCAATAAAAAAGTATAAATGTTTAAGCATCTTTCTTCATTAATAAAGAGAGAGATCCAATAAAAAGTTTTAGTATTAAGTTTAAAAGATATGCTTTCTTGACTGAAGGTGATTTTGTTTTAGGAAACATTGTTCCCAACCTTTTTTATTGTTCATGAGTAGATCCATGTCTTCAGCTACAAATATTTTACATGTCTGATATTAAATTCAGCCACCAATAAGACCCAAATCTTAATGACTACTGACATAAATGAGAAAATTTATCTCATTTGATGGGTTAATACAACATTGGCCAATGGCATTGCCATTAAAATACAGTAAAAACCCCTAGACAGCAGTGCTTGAGCCTCAGTTGAAACAGAAGCCTAGTCTTTAACTGAAAATTTACTCATTGTTAGTCTTGGGCCCCAAGTACTTAGTCTGTTTATCCATGTTATTTATCAATTAAAGATCCTATACCTCTCTCTCTCTGATATGCTTTCATTCTGACACTCCTAATTTTCTCATCCCCCAAAACTATATTAAGAATTAATCTATTTATGTGCATATCACATGGCATGTATTGTAAATGCTATATAGGCCTATATCTTATATTAGCTCTACCTATACATCAGTTCCCATTGAGGGCTGAGCATGAGTATTTATAGATATATATCTTATTTGCAAAATTTGGTAAACAAATGCAAGATATCAGTACAAACTACAGGGAAACCCCGATTATTGCGGTTTTCGAGTTATTGCGGTTTACAATTTGATACCAAAAAAACGATTATTACACTAATAATTTGAGTTATTGCAGTATTTTCATGCCAACCAAAAATTTACAGACACTATGTATGTTCGTACGTACGTATATACACGCTGAATTCAAGCAAGCTTCAGTATCGCTGCTGCCTCCATAGCGTGCACATCGTTTCGCTGCTTATTCTGTGTTGTTTTATTGACAAGAAACCCCCCTGATATAAAATGAGTTCTAAAAGAAATAGTGAAGCTACAACAGAAATAGATAATGGAAGTGTTCAAGAATTGCTCCAGTCTCATGATAATGACTTTAATGATGAAGACCTTATTAATCTAGAACAGAGGTCAGGGAACAGGGGTAAATTAAAAAATTTTGGGGGTAATGCGTGCGGTATGAGAGCCTCAGTCGTGTGTATGGTATCATGAAATGAAGAGGTGCTTTTAGTGCTTGACACTTTGTGCTAATATTTTTTTCGTATATTTTTATTTTATTTTGTTACATAAATGTGGCGTTATTCTAAATTTTAGAATATTACGAATTTACATCCTGATTTTGATGATGATGTATCAAAAATCAAACAGCATAATTTTGCCAAAACCTGAAGTGATGTTTTGAATGAAATTCTTCAGTTCTTCAATCCTTTTTACTAATTTTGTTTGTGTGCTATTCTTATGCCAGCATGTGTGACTTTTTTTTATTTCTCCATAATAATGGATCCAATAAACATTTTTTGAATTTGAATTTTTTGTATACCATATGCAACAATTTTAACAGCAATTGGCTTGTTTTTGTTTACTTTGAAGTCTGGGGGTAATTTCATTTCACTCAAATAGATTTTTGGGTAATACCCAAAAAAGTTCCCCGACCCATGATCTAGAACAAGAGCGGGTGTACGATGTTCAGGATGGCGATGCTGAAGAAAATGAAATTGAAACAGCAACAAAAGAATTCACGCTAAAAGAACTTGATGAAATGTTTCGTGATTGTGAATCTCTCAAGCAGAAAATAATGGAAGGAGATCCTAATGTCGAGCGTGCAATGAAGGTGCACTGAGAAATAGAAAATTCAATTCGCTGTTATAGAGTAATGTACCAAGAGAAGAAGAAGAAAAATTTGAAGCAAACAAATCTCCTAAAATATTTTGCCAAACAATAAAACATTTCATGCATTTTTTGTGCACATGCTGGTGCACATGCTGGTGCACTGCAATAAACTTTTAAAACTAAAAACTGCGTTTCATTTATTACCTTCTTTATTTAAATACGTACATGAATAAATACCCGATGTAAAAAAATCAATAATTAAAGTTTTAGTTATCATTTTGGAAATTTTGGCAACAATAACCTATTTCCCATAGGTTATGGTTCCCGATTATTGCAGTTTTTTCCTGGCAGCATTAACTGCAATAATCGGGGTTTCCCTGTACAGAATTTTACATACAAAATCCCGATACAAAATCTCAGGTCTTCAAAGAAGTTTTGTACAGTGAACACTCAATCTAACAGACTATATGGAGGGAAGGGTAGTCCATTAGACCCAGATGTTAGATTGAGGATGAATAGCACATGGTAATAAAAATAGAAAAAATATTTTCAAAATTTTATTCTAAGCACTACACTACTTACAAATCATTCTGGGTCACTGTCCATTATTTACAAGGGTGGTTCATGAGTTAATTGAGTTATAATGCTTATAACTGGAAAACTTCCAAGACTGGAACCAGAAGGAGCAAGAAATGGTCAATTTGAGATGCTGCTTTCAGTAGACTCTGATCTGGAATGATGGACTGGCTTAAAGAAGCTATCAATTTTCAATTGGCTTGATTTCTAGAGCTGCTCACAAATCACAGTCTCCCTCAGTCCTCAAATGTTCATAATAAGGCTGCATTGCCACATGAGAGGTCTGATCAATGAAACTTATCACTAGATCAAGGCTGTCCCTGACCTCAAAGTTTCTTGGGCTTTTCTCTGGGTTCATCTTCCTCTTCATTCTCCAAGTCTTCTTCCAAAGAAGCAGTAGAAACATCAATGGCTATTTCTTCTGCGAGATTCTGATACCCAGGATCTCCATCAGCCTCCAGCCATTCTTCCACATCTTCAATTGTTGCAGCCATTCCCCCAGCCAACTCCAGAGTCATTTGGTAGTCTTTGTAGTCAAAACCTTCAAAATCTATAATAGTAAGGCAGCTTACCAAAATGAAGGGGATACTCTGGATAAAAGTACCAAATTTTGTAGGACACTTTCCAAGCTATGACAAATAAACTTTTTGCAAGAAACCATCAAATTTGAACTCTTGGAGGCTATCAGGTGATACTTTCAAGCTTTTGGATTGTAGAGTAAGGCAAAAATGACAATGGTTTTATTTCCGTAAATTTTTTGATTTTCTGCAAATCCTAGCCTTGTCTCCAAGCCTCTTTTGCTTCCTCAATGTAGGGCTGCTCTGTGCAACTGAAGGCATCTTGCTGGAGCTTGGCTAAGGCCAAAGCATTAACTTGGTGTGGCTGTCTTGTTCTGGTGAGATGGAAGCTATGAAGAAAGGAATCTGCTGTACCCGAGAAGGCAATACTTGTCTGTGTCAGTGCAGTGGTCCAACCAGACCCCCAAATGTATTCCACATCATCTCAATATGGAGACCACCAAACCAGGGATGGGGAGTCGGCCAAAAACAACCGACTCCCGAGTCGGTATTTTTAAAAACCGACTCCGACTCCCGACTCTTTCCTTATCATGCTGATCTACAACCTTATAAATATTGGGATGTTTGTTTTGTAGATGGCGTTTCAAGTTTGAGGCTCTAGTTGGAGCATTAGCATGTTTCCCAGTGTAAGCACTAATTTTTGCATTACACTCTTTACCATCCTTTTCTACTTGACAAATAAAAATACTTTCATCCTCATTTAGCTTAAAATATTGAAAGACTGCTGATTTTCTACTAGGCCCACGACTCATTACTAATAGGGGCTAATTAAATTAATAATTAATATATTGCTAATTTTTATATGGTACCTAGTATCCTAAAATAGAAATATGAAATTCATTTGCTAAGATTTACCAGAACAATAAATCAAATGTGGAAATGTGAATCTAGAATTAGTTCAGGAAGATATTTATTTAGGGCAGAGTAGTATTCTGGTAAATTGTTGGCATATAGAAATTGAATCAAAGAGTCGGGAGTCGGTCGTTTTTACCGACTCCCGACTCTTCAAAAAAGCCCCGACTCCCGACTCCGACTCCCCACCAAACATGATGTACTTGTCCTCCCCATATGTTTGAGGCCAGCTCCATTGAATGTACTTCACTAGGGCATACAGCAGAGCATCCATGGACATTGTACTGGAATTTGGCCAGGGTTGAGGAATTCTGTGGCTTGGTGCTGCACATCCATGCCATGCTTGATCATGGTAGCTGTTGCCACCTTCTCATAAAAGAGTGGCAAGAGTTGTGTGAGAGCTGCTTGCATATCATCCAAGAGGGAGTCAATAAAATAAAATTATTTGATGCCAGCAATAAAATTATTAAAAAAAAAAAAAAAAAAAAATTAGACTAACACGAATGTAGATGTAGCTCATAGTGTAAACTAACCCACTTTTTGTTTAACTTTACCTACTTTTTTTTTTTTCCCTTCCTTCCTTCCTTACTTTGCATGTCTCTAACTCTTTTCTTGCATGTTTGTAGTTTGCATGGTATGACAGTGAGTTAAGACTGTGTTTGCATGGTTTGTAAGCATTCTTATTTTACTTCTTTTCATCTTTCACCCCTCTCCTATTCTCTCCGACTATCTTTCTGACTTGTCAGCAGTGGCCGGCGGATGATGATGGTGAGACACTTTTCCTCTTTTTCTGAATGAATGTTAACCCATGAGTGATAGGTGTTGCTCTTACTTAACCCCTTATTCTCTTCTCTTCTCTTAACCCGCTACTCTTTCCTTTCTCTCGGGCTAACCTTAGAGTGGATCTTAGGGTCTTTGTTAGCCTTAGCTTCTGTAGATCTGTAGATCTTGCAGAGATGCATGGTAAGCTGACCTTGCTATGTTGTCCTCTTTTTTTAGATCCTCCTCCTTGATAAGTTCGAGTGCCTGCTCCAACCAACACTTTTCCTTCATCTTCGTTCCTTCTAGGTCTCTGTAAAAAAACTATATATGCTTACAACATGGTATCGTATGTGGTACCTTTACTTCTTAAGTAAATATAAATTATTAATTAATTAAATTAAATATCTACAAAATTGCCACAGGATTGGTGACATAACCTATTGGGAATGAAATTAATTGCCATACACAGAACCCTATATGTAGGCATTGGACCTGCATGACAAGAAGAAAACCAAATTTATTATTTTGTATTCAAAATTCTCCATGGCTGACTCATGAAAATTACTTTGAGAGAAGAGTCAACAAACTTTACAAAATCAGCAAATAATAAAAGACGATCATTTATATTATATTAGTAGCACACTTGAAGGTTGCTGATGTTAAGCCCTGCTTTTAAGCAAGGAAGATATACTTTATCTTCCTATAAGTTCCAAGTGAATAACATGTGATATAAACCTAATAACACAAAAGGATAGGCCTATACCTTCAGGAATTTAAATACAGTAACTGCCTACATTAATTACATCAAATCAATTCATTGTAACTCCATTGTACAGCGGCCCTACATCAAAAAACATCATCACATCCTACAAAGTACAAACAGAAGTGAGGCTCAATGAAATATTAAGAAGGCAATTTCTTTCTTTACCACTAAAAACAATATGAAAGAGGTCCTTTGAAGATCTACACATACATAACTCTCTAACAAAAAAATGTAGGGCTTTTGTCATTAACTCTCCACTGAAATCTGCTGGAAAGTTCCAATGGATGAGAGTAACAGGCAATCAACCCATAGCCCTATATAGTTTTTTCATAGTCTCCTTCCATTGTTTTCATCACATTGACAGGGTTTGGTACAGCTACTGTGGCTTGCTTGAGGACAACAGCTGGCATTGTAGTAAAGCTGTCAGGCAATGAATGACTTTTCTCTCTGTCTGCAGAAGGCAGTGTCCCATGTTCGACTTGGTGGGCGACTTGATGGCCTATGCCATGGAAGAAACCCTTGGTCATAGTACTTGAAGGGATGTAGTCCAGGTTGTCCAGTGCACACATAGTAAAGAGACCATGATGTAGCTGAGAAGGACACACACCTTTCCTAGTATGCTGACAGATAGCAGCTGCCAACTGATTCTCAAGCTGCAAGATTCAATCATAGCTGACACTGAGACCCAAGTCATAAGAGTTATTAATCAGCTTCTTTGACCTTGTCTGTGTATGAACATTTGCTCCAATATATAGAGGCAGTGGGGTGATTCGTAGTCCAAGGAGTGTTAAGATTTGGTAGCAGTGGACACATTTTTCTTACAATTGAAGAGGACAGTCTGGGAGATGGTAAGGCATTTTTGTTTGTCTGTTGAATCTTGTTGCTTTAGATCAGCTCCATTCAGCAGCACAGACATGAGTATCTTCCGAGTAGTAGGCATGGAATTTTGTTGACATTCATTCAGAATGAAATAAGGCATCAAAGTGGAACCCATCTGACTTGAAGATATCTTTGCATACTATTTTGGCAGTCTTTGAAAGAATCACATCATCTCCCTCATAGTCACACTTCAAAGCTTGCTTCAACATTTGCTACATTCCCTCTTGGAAGACGACAACTACATTCTTTCCATCACATTGCTCTTGGGCTTGAGGGAAGTATTTAAGGACCTGTTCCTTGAAGCAGACATTATTAATTTCCTTCTTGGTACCAAGGTCCTGAAGACTTCTTTCATAAAGCTGACGCAGTTCAGAAAACCTGAAGTAGAAAATTCCATCCTCAACCGAGTTCTCTACATGAGTGATACGCTCTATAAAGGCCTGGATCTTCTCTGTGTTAGCTTCAGAGGATCCCTGACTTTGTCAAATTAGTGAGATCAGCTTCTTTGACTTTGTGTGTATGAATATATAGAGTCCAGCCAGGCAAGTCAGGTGATATTTTGCATCCAGTGCAACACCACACCTGCAATCCTTGCCAACAATGCAGTATCCTGTAGGTCAATGGCCATGTACCTCACATTCTCATCTGCATCTATTGTCCTTTTAAACTCATGAAGGTGGCCTTTCTCCTTTCTGCAGAAAATACAGATGTTCTTTGCTACGGACTGGTGATCTCTGCATTGCTTCTCATCTACAGCAGTACTGATTTTCTCTGTATCAAATCTTTCTCTTTCTTTCTGCTCTTTCTAGTTTGCTTGTGCTAAATTTTCCATGGCAAGATTTGTGCCAGTGGGCTTGGTGTCTGATGAGGTCTTCAACAGTAACATTTTCTTCAAAGTTTAATGTTACTGGCAGTATTTTCAATTTTCTAAATGCACTGACATTGTTCAGGAAAGATATGTATGATTCAGATTTATCTCCAGATCATGTAGCATTTAAGGGACACCTCAGTCCTTCACTGGTGGCCTGCTGACATTCACATATGCTGTCCAATCCATTTTGTGTATTCAGTCAAAACCTGAAACAAACAAAAATACAATGTCTTTATAGGCTTAATTCCAGTCATTTCTAAAATAAAAATTGTTTTTTTGCAACTCCATTCCACATAAAAATGTGTCCATGGGCCACTTGCAACAATCTGATGTAACTGTTTTCTGTTTGAGGCTCCATGTTCATATTGTTGACCAAAACAATTTTTGGGATTTATGGAGTGCAAATTGAATAAAAACCACATTTTGGCCTGTAAAAACTGTCACCATGCATGTTCTTCATGGATTCTGGGAAAAAAGTATTTCATATAAAGACCATTTTTTTTTTTTTATGCAGGAAGGAGGGGCTAAGGGCAAATGCCCGCAAAAGTGGTCCCTGCAACATTTTTCCATCTTTGCTGCAAAAAGTTTCTAGGTTCGGATGAGGAGCAGCAATATCAAGAATTAGTATGGCCTTCACATCTTCAGGGGGTAATCTTCAATATTTCAATCTGAAATTTCCTAACCTCAGGATCAAAGTGATGATGAAACCAGTCTCTGACAATGTCTTGGGTAAACCAAGCACTTGCAGAGTTGTAATAGAGCACCTGTAGGAGGCTTGTTCATACAATCATTAAGAATTTGTGGCTTTCTCAATTTGCCCACAATTACAGATTTCAAACAATGAGTGACATCTGCATTAGCACGAAGTGCAGAAAGTCTCTCCTTGCTGATCTTTCTGCCAGGTGTTGTTGACTCACTTCTCATAGCCTGAGTACTTTCTAGCAAAGACTTCCTAAAGAGCCCAGTTTTGACTGCAATATAAATATAAAAACCTATACATGCCTACAATATGGTATTGTATATGGTACCTTTATTTCTTAATTAAATACAAATCAATGAATTTATTGAATTAAATAACTACAAAAATTGCCTCAGGATTGGTGACATAGCTTATTGTAAATGGAAATAATTGCCATACAATAGAACCCAATATGTAGGCACTGAGTCCACATAACAACAAGAAAAACATTTTTCATATCAAAATTTTCCATCGCTGATGCATGAAAATTACTTACGAGAAATAATAATGAAAACACAAAATTTAGATATCTGTGGACTTTGTAAAGTCAGTGAATTTTTAAGACAAAAGAAATTTATATTAGCTCATCGCAGAGCTGTCTAGTTTTGAGTGATGCTTTGGGCAAGGGAGAAGTGCTTAATCTTTCTATAAGTTCTGAGTGAATACCTTATAAAACTAATAACACAAAAGGATAAGCCTATTCCTTCAGGTATTTTAGTAAAGTAATACCTTGAACATCATTGTTTTGAACCGCCATTTTGCGCTTTCATCATTGCTATGCTTGCAACTAAGATATACAGACGCTGTACTGAGCGGACACATTTCCTGAGCTCTCTGATATTGCTTCTACTTTTGGATATTGCCAATAACTTTACTTTTGGAAAGTTCTGAATTTTATATACTTGCATTTATATTCACATTGTTATAGTTAAGTAATTGAATATTAGTGGTTTTTAGCAATTTAGTTTTCAAACTGTGCCGGCTTAATTTAACTTAAACTTGTGATGGTTATAAACTAATTTAACTTACGCAATGCCATCACAGAAAGCATCATGTGTTAGGTGTGGGGAAAATCGGTGGTATACAGATTTTAAGGATTATAACGGCGGTCCTATGGTGATTACTGAGAGATTGGTTTGTTTCTTTTGCGATTTAAGGGAGGAAATAGTTGACATAAAATGTAGTGTATGTGAGGTAATGGAAAGACTTACAACACTTGATAAGGGTAGGGGTAGGGCTACAGTTGATGAAAGCCAAACCAATACTAACGTTGAAGACATCAGTAATTTGAAGGGTGAGGTGCGTAACCTAGTTTCTAATTTAGGTAGCTTATCGGGAAGGTTGGATAGAGTTGAGGAAGGGGTTAAGGTTGGTCCAAGATTAGTAGATGGGGAGGGATTTAGAGAAGTTAAGGGTGGAGCTAGGCCACATACATTAGGTGATAGGAATCTCACCCTATCGAGGTTTCGAACCCTTTTGCCCATTTGGATAAGGACATGAATGAGGGGGAAACTAATTAGAGACTCTTTAGTGTGCCATATGGACAAAGAGTTTGTTGAATAGCATCCAACCAAGAGGAGGAGGGTCTGTCTCCTAAGAGCCAGGGTTGACAGAGTTACAGACGAAGTAGATTGGATTGATGTTGCCTCCCGTCACTCGATGTTGGTGGTAGGAGGCAACGACTCATATAGGCCCAATACGAGAGTGCCTGACCTTTTGGAGAGATATAGGGGGTTAACCCTTAACTGGTATGGTGCGGTTTAGTTACATAAGTGGTATGGTGCGAGTCCATACCACCATACCAGTTAAGGGTTAATTAGGTCCCTGAAGGTGAGGTCAGATAGGTCTTTAGTTCTAGGTATTACCCCTAGGCACGGTTTGGGTCTTAGGATTATGTTAAAAATTATATTTTTTAATACTAAATTAGAAGAGATTTGTGCTGAGGAAAATGTACCCTTCGTAAAGCTGTGGTCAGAATTCAGTGATCCTAGCCTTTTTATAAAAGCTGGGGTGCATTTTACTGAAATAGGTAATGCTAGACAAGGTAGGTTAATTGACAAAAATGTTTGAAAGCTGTATAGGTCGAAGCTTTCTTTAAACATTGTGGGTCCAGGAACCGCGGGCCTGACGTAAAAATAGTTTAAAATGCTGACCCATGGTAAAAAATAACTTAAACATCTTTTATTGTAACGTGCATAGTAGGGTGGTCCACAGAATGGGGTAAAAAATCGAAGTTCAATTTTCTTTCCTCCCAGGCTATAATCTGGTTCCTTTTAGCTAAAACATATTTCATGTAAAATTTAAGGCAAATCAAATAACTTTTAGGGGTGGCTCAAAGCTGTTTTTTTTATACCATTATGCCCTTTATTAATATAGTGAATAATTAAAAGAAACATTATTTACAGATACATTAACTAATGATTATTTTTCTTTCAGATAGATTTATTAAATTTACAGGTTTTGCAATGTCAAATAAACGTACATTTTACTTAATGAAAAAGTCAGAGGAAACAATCACTGGAGCCAAGCTGCCTTCTCGTGGCCAGGTCCTCCGCATGTTCCTCCACCATCATCAAGTCTTGAAGAAGGAGATCAAACCTAGTTCAGAAGCTGTTTTTGAAGAATTGCGTCTCTTCTGGGAGAGAGCCCGAATCCCTACTCAAAGGAAAGACCACATTCTTCACAAAATTCAGGCTCCACACTTTGAGTGAAAGCGATTAAGAAGAATGCTGGGAGGAAAAGCAACTCTCAGTTAGAAAAAGAGAAAACCTTTCAGGAAGAAATGGAGAACCTATTTGATGTCGCCCATGCTAATGCCTTTACCTTAATCAAAAATGAAGAAGACCGGCAGTTCTTGATCCAACAAAGGAAAGCGGGACGAGTGGGATCAATGGTCTCTGCAGATATGGTGACTGACAAGGCAGAAAAGAGAGCTGCTGAGAAGCAAATGAAATTGGTAAATAGGAAGCGGAAAGCTGAAGAAGAAAAATATGCTGCTTCACAGGAAGTTATGCTAGATCAGGGAAGTTTTTCTTCTGAGTCTTTATGTGAGTCAGAAAGAGAAGATGAAGATTACCTTATTAATCCCCCATCTACCAGCGGACCAACTCCACCAAAGAAAAAGGCAGCAAAGAATATCATATCTCCTGAATTGGCTGCTGCTCTGGACAGGACTGGCATCAGTGACAGGAGGGCCACCTTTGTATTAGCTGAAACTGCATCTAGCCTTGGTCAAGATCTTTCAGAGGTGAACATCTCTCGTTCTTCAATCAAAAGGCACCGAGAGAGGCATCGAAGGCAAATAACCCATGCCATTAAAGCTAGCTTTAGTCCAAGTATTTCGATTGTCCACTGGGATGGGAAGTTGATCCCTAATCTACTTGCCAAGAATGAAAAGGTAGACAGACTCCCAGTCCTTGTCTCTTCAGTTGAATCAGGTGATTCAAAACTGCTTGGTGTTCCCAAACTACCAAGTGGAACAGGGGAAGCTCAATCAGCTGCAGTGTATAATCTTCTTTCCGAATGGAACATAGATAAGTCAATAATCGGAATGTTATCAGATACTACAGCATCAAATACAGGAACAAACAGGGGAGCATGCGTTCTTCTGGAACAGAAACTTGGTCGACCACTCTTCTATTTTGCCTGTAGGCATCATTGCATGGAAGTCATGTATGGAGGAGTGTTTGAAGCAGTCCATGGTTCATCTTCTGCCCCTGAGCCACTTTTGTTCAAAAGGTTCCAATCTATGTGGGACTACATTGATTTAAAAACCTTCTCTACATCACAGGATGATGATGAGATGAAGGAGCAAGTTGATCCTTTCAGAAATGAAATAATTGCCTTTGCCAAAGAACATCTGGCCACTGGAAATTTTCGAGATGACTATAAAGAGTTTTTGGAACTTCCTTTGATCTTTCTTGGTGAAAAAATTGAAAGTTACACATTCAAACGTCCTGCTGGCGCACTATGCAAGGTGGATGGCTAAAGTTATCTATGCCATCAAAATGTGGCTTTTTCGAAATCAAATCACCCTGCCTCCTCGAGAGAAGAAGGACCTGAAAACCCTTACCCTTTTTGGAGTCCTAATCTACTTAAAAAGCTGGATCACTGCTCCTATTCCATCAAAAGCTCCGAAGAATGATCTGGATCTTATCCAAAAGTTAAAGGACTATCATGACCAGAAAGTGGCCAAAGCAGCTCTCAAGAAATTTGAAAACCACCTATGGTACTTATCAGAAGAGCTGGTGGCCCTTGCTCTCTTCGATCAAACTGTTGCCCAGACACCAAGGGAATCATGGTCCAGTGTATGAGGGAAAAGGAGGGGTCATTAGACTTCTCAAAGAGAAGAAGACTCAAGGAATGCAAAGCAACACTGAAATTAGAAACTCTTGCCACAAAGAACTCATTAAAGCTTCTTAAGGCCCTACCGATCAATATTAGTTTTCTTGATGATGACCCCAGCACCTGGGAGGAGAATGAAAACTTCCAAGAAGCTAAAAGAATCATAGGAAACATCAAAGTAGTTAATGATCATGCTGAAAGGGCAGTAGCTCTCATTCAGACTTCAGCGGAACTCTGACGAAAGGAGAAGATCAACTCCAGTTTCTCTTAAGTGTGGTGGATGAGCACCGAAAGAGGTTTCCTGATTCTAACAAGTCCACAATCTTAGCTGGGCAACAATGAGTGGCCTGGTCAGCCATGATACCCCCGCCAACAAGCGGATAATACCCATATATATGGGGGGGACCCAGAAGCCATGAATGTGGACTTCTGGGGGTAGTTGAGCCACCTCTAAATATTAACCGATTGAACCCAAATTTTGCTCAGAGAAGTTTTTTGGGTAAAGGAACCTAATGAAACCCTGGGAGGAAGAATTTAAAATACTTCCATTTTGTGGACCACCCTAGTGCATAGTATTAAAAATAAATTAAACGAATTTAAGGCGATAATTTATTCCAGTAACTATGATATAGTTGCTATCACTGAAACATGGTTAAATACTGTAACTCGGGACTTGTTGGGGGAACTTGATATACCAGGTTTTAAACTCCTTACTAATGATAGGTTACATAGGATTGGTGGTGGTGTTTTGCTGTACATTCATAATTCCCTTAGGGCTATCAAGGTTGATAGATTTTCCAGCAGCAATTAATGCGATATGCATTGAAGTTATGGCCGTAGTCTTAGTTTCAATTTTGTTGTTGTTTATAGACCTCCGTTCAATCCCTCGATACTGATATTAGATTTTACACACTTCTTGGTAACTTTATTAATAATCAGGGTAGTATAGTTGTTGGGGACTTTAACTGGTAATGATGAGGGTTTGAGATTGATTGCGTTCATGGAAGATAATTTTTTATGACAGATGGTTACTGAACCAATGTGCAGTGACAATATTTTAGACATGATGATGACAAATGGCAAAAATATAGTCAAAGGTTTAGAAGTAGGCAAGAGTTTAGGATGTAGTGATCATCAAATTATTAGGTTTAAGTTATTGATAGAAAACACTAAGGATAGTAACGTAATAGAAGTCCCTGATTTTTGTAGGGCCAATTTTGATAGTTTTGTGGATAGGATGAGAATCATGGACTGGGATAATTTATTTATGGGTAATGACACAAATTTTCATTGGGAGGCATTTAAAGATAGTTTCTTGAATATCGAAAGGGAGTTCATTCCTCGTAGGCCCAAGCACACTAGAAATCATGGTAGGGCCAAGTGGAGGACTAGGGAAATAGGCAAGTTCATAAACGAGCGTAACAGAGCATATAGACTTAAGTGCAATGGCACAGTAGCTAATGTTAATAGATATTTCAAGCTTCGACATCAGGTTAAAAGATCAGTTAGGAATGCTAAGCATAATTTAGAGATACTTATAGCTGCGGATAGTAAACATAACCTAAAAAAGTTTTTCAATTACGTGAATAATTGTAAGCCAATAAGAGATAATAGGGTCATTCCATGTCAGTTCAACGCCGAAAAAAACGTAACCATCACCAATTATTTTGAAAATTGGCACACTTATAGATCTCTCTGAGAAAAACAGAATGACACTCGTTTCAATACTCTTGGTCATATGGTTCCAGAGATATAGCCCTTCGAATTTTGTAAAAAAAGGTCAATTTCCAAGGTCATACCATATTTCAACATGAAATATCTCGGCTCCTATTGCACTTACAGCTCATTTAAACACTATTTTAAAGCTTTTTAGCAGATCTACAACTTTGTTTCTATTCATATTTTACCTCAGTGGTCAAAAAAAAAAGTTTATCTTATTTTTGACCTTTGACCTTATGTAGGTCATTTGATGTCACAACCAATTTTCTTCTCCTTTCACCCAACTTTGGGTACACATGTCTACCTTAACCTAAAACAAGATTTTTAGTGCTGATTAAGTTAGTATAGACGCTACAGCCATTTCAGTGGACCATACCCACCTCCATTTTGACCAAGTACCTTTTTCCACCAAACTTTGGAGCACCGTATCTTTGAAACTGTTTGAGCTAGAGTGTTGAGAAAACTACCATTAGATTTTTCTTACTGATATATATAATGTCTACTAATTTTCAAAAAAATTGGTAATTATCCAACCTAACCTAACCCAGTTATTTGGTCAAATAAGTATCTGGCCCTATTATAAAATTTTATTTTTTGGGGAAATTTCAGAGAATTATAGAATATATAAGTAATTTAAATTACATAATTAATTAATTTATATAGACATTCAAAAGTGTGAAGAACTTCGAACCTGCTATCCTGTTTAAAGGTAAAGCTATGTATGTATATAAGTACCTTATACTAGGCTATAGGTACTACCCTATAGAATAAGTTCAGTTTTAAGAGTTAGATGAGTTTTAAGAGAATTACTTAACTTTGTGTATTTATTCATTGTGTACAACAGTATGTACCCATGTGAAAATAAGCTTATTTAAACCTTGGAGCAAGGATTTTTTTGGCAGCTGTATTTATTCCAATCTGTAAATCAAACTGCACATTTTTTCTTGTTGTAGACCTCTGAAACAAGATCAGTAGGGCCCAAATTTTATTTGTGCCATCTAAGCAAACAGCTTTTAACAGGGTTGGATACAATGAATAATTATAATTGTATTTTTAATTAATTGATCCTAATTTCATTAATTGTAATTGATTCAAAATAAAATAAAAATAAAGGTAATTGTAATTGATTTTTTAGCTATAACTGATGTAATTGATCAATTAATGTCAATTGTTAAAAATTATACCCCTAGATCTGGCAGTCAACGCCAGTCATACATCATCCAATGAAAATAAACCTTTGATAGTTTATTTAGTTATACTTAGATATAGATATATATTTATTTTAGATATATAGAATAGATAGTTATATTTATGTAATTGTAATTGATTCAGGCAAAATTAATTGTAATTGCAATTGATCTTGAAATTGTGAAGTACAATACTAACTAATTAATTTGAAGAAAAATATAAAAAAATTGTAATTGTTTCCATTTTGTGTAATTGAACCCAACCCTGGCTTTTAAGCTACATATGTTTTTCTTTTTCTTTTTAGATAAACATGAATTTCAGCAGTTCGAATATGGGCAGGTTCTGTTGTGACCCATTTAAAAAACACAAAGGAAAAGTGAAAAAAGGCATTCGTGCATTGACTAAAAATTTGATTGATCAGAATCCTGAATTGAAACTAACAAATAATCATAAAGCATGTGCAACCTGTCGAAATATACTAGCAAATCGTCCATCCCCAGTGCCTGAATGTGAACCACTTGAAAAATCATCATCATCAACTGCCCCATCTGAGCTAGAAACTGTTGGAGATGTAGTTGAAATGCAGTATGAGCTTAGTAAATTCAATGCTTCATTGGCCACACTTGATGAGACCCCAATAAAACCATGTAAACTCTTTGACAGTGCTGGTTACGCAAAGAGAAAGTTGAGGAAAGTAGTAGTAGTTGTGAAAAGAAAGCTTGAACTTGCAACTAAACAACCAATTTCATGCAGTGACTCAGATGATACAGAACTGGAGATTCTTCAACAACTAAAAGAGAAATTTAATGAAGTGACAAGTCGAAGTGAAAAACTAGCAATTCTCATTATCCTACCAAAAAGATGGACACAAGTAAAGATGAGAGAAGAATTTAAGTGCTCAGATTACATGGCTAGGTAAGCAAAGAGTTTGGTGAGGGAGAAGGGAGTGCTTTCAACTCCTAATCCGCGTTTGGGGAAATGCCTGAATAGTGAAACTGCTGCCAAAGTAATTGACTTCTACCATTCAGCAGATGTGAGTAGACAAATGCCAGGGTTGAAAGACTATGTTTCTGTAAAAGGAGCTGATGGTAGGCGGGAAAGAAAACAAAAATAGAATATATTGTAAATACCTAATAACTGCCTTTTTTAAATATAAAGTTATGTTGATGCCTCTTTTTTCATGGTTTCACCCAGCTAGACAAGAATAGGTTCTTATAACTCAATTGGTAAAAATAAAGGAATATGTTATTTTAATATATATATTAAAAGGCAAACTGTCTTAAAAATAGTAGACATTACCGTGTAGATCTCAGTGAGACAAATCTAATGGTACTTTTCTCAACACACTAGCTCAAACAGTTCCAAAGAAACAGCACTCCAAAGTTTGGTGGAAAAAGGTACTTGAGGGGTCACATGTCTTAGGATACCTAAGCGCCACCACAGGCGAAAATGTGTTTTTGATGGATATCACTATTTTCACCCTTCCTCTAGCGCGTGGTTTGGGTTATAATGACCTTACAACACTAGAAGTATGGTTGAAAACCTTATGAAGCGAACTACTTTCTTTCACCTCTATCGCCAGCCAAAAGTTCACCCGAAGTTTGGCATAATAAGAAAATCAAAAAAATTTAAAAAAATATATATAAAATATAACATGAAAATCTACTCCAAAAACTCATCAACATCTTCATTAGCATACTTAGAACTCTAATTTAGCAAAAAATGAACGTTCTAGCTCAATTAATAACAGATATACTATTGCCAGAATATTGCTGAACTTTGGAGGCGATTTCTGGCAAATTTTAATTTTGACGCTTAGGTATCTTAACACATGGGACCCCTCACTTGGAAGGCTGTACAAGCACAGCAGCTTGTGAAGGAAAAGGGGATCATGTCTTCTCCAAATCTGAAGACGGACAAGGAATTACCATTGCAGGTTACGGAAACTGTTAAGGATTTCTATCATTCTCAGTAAGAAAAATCTAATGGTATTTCTCTCAACACTCTAGCTCCAAAGTTTGGTGGAAAAAGGTACTTGGTCAAAATGGAGGTGGGTATGGTCCACTGAAATGGCTGTAGCGTCTATACTAACTTAATCAATACTAAAAATCTTGTTTTAGGTTAAGGTAGACATGTGTACTAGGGTGGATCAATTTTACATTTTTTTCGGTTTCCATATTCTAATAGAGACAAAAACTTGCGCATGCATGAGAAAATAGCCTCTGCAAAATCTTAGCTTAATAGGTAATCATCTTCTGCCCCCAGCAGAGCGATGAAAATCATATTTTAGTAGTCAAAAACATATTTTTCTTATAATTTTTAAAATATTTCAATATGCATCAAAATTATTCCTAATAACTATAAAGTCGATGAAAAAGACCTCATATGATCGTTTTTCCAAGCGCATTGTCCTATGTTAATATCTTTTGCCCCCAGCAACAACGTCAAATATTGAAAAAATAGGTAATTTATATACATATTTTCAGATCAGCTCTTTGTCTTAAATAATGCATTTATATATTTCCCATAGCATTTATATCATTGCTTAGGCATGAAATAACACACGCAAAATTTTATGACTCTAGGCTAGGGTTTAAAGGTCATCTCTGGTGAGTGCTGCCAGCAGCAGCTGCCACTGACACGCCAGTACGCACTGCGCAGTTCCCTCAGTTGCCTTTTGACAGCATCGAAGGTTCTGCCACTGCAATAACATCAGGTATCATCAACTTTCTAGAGACTAACAATATTAGCACGGACGACATTGTGGCTATCGGCTGTGATGGTACCGCAGTGAACACGGGTCGAAAGAGTGGAGCCATTCGTATGATTGAAATGAAACTACAAAGGCCAGTTCAGTGGATCATATGCCTATTACACGGTAATGAATTATCACTGACACACCTCATTCAAGACTTGGATGGCAAAACAACTGGGCCAATGGGCTTTACTGGACCAGTTGGAAAACAACTGAACGACTGCGAAAAACTTCCAATTACAGAATTCGATGCCATTCCATCTCCCGACATTGACATAAATGATGCCGAGTTGAGCACTGACCAAAAATATTTGTTAGGCATCTACAGAGCAGTGTCAAGCGGTAGCTGCTCTTCAGCTCTCGCGGCTCAAAATCCAGGTAAGATGGCGCATTCCAGGTGGCTGACAACAGCAAATAGATTTCTGCGCCTCTATGTTTCAACCAGTGAACCCTCCAGCACCTTCAACGAAATTGTGCGATTCATTATGACAGTTTACGCACCAATTTGGTTTAAGATAAAGAAAAACTCCAGTTTCACTGAGGGCGCAAAACATTTTTTCGAAATGATGCGTCTCTCTCAGACCATGCCTCAAAGATCTAAGACAATCGCCAACAAAGTCCTCCGTAGAAATTCTTTCTTTGCTCACCCAGAAAATATTTTGATCTCCATGCTACATGCCGATGAGCAACACATAAGAGAATTGGGATGGAGAAGAATATTAAAAGCACGATCAAAACAATCACCAGTGGGGGAAATTCGAGCCTTCGCCATGCCTGAGCTGCTCTACGATAGTCAAAACTATTACGAAATGATCAACTGGCAAATGGCTGAGGTGACTGAACCCCCCGTTAAAAACAATACCTGATACCTGAATAAAAGAGTTTGTTGAGATGGGAGACCAGCCTGATGGACTGATCCCACTATTCCCTTGTCATACTCAAGTGGTCGAGAGACTCATCAAATTAGTAACCGAAGCCTCTGCCAGTAAGTGGAATAGAAGAGAGGGACGGATTCATCCGCTCCCGTCTTCATTCCTGAACAAAAATTCCATAATTTGATTCTAAGAAAGATTACCGTATGTAAATCGACATGCAGCCAAAGGAAGGGTAGTTGGGGCTGGATAGGGTGGAACTCGACGTACAGCCACCTCCTCGTGGTGAGTTCTGGGTTGCTAATTTTATAAAATTAGCAAGCAAGGAGCTGTACTTAGTACTTATCGTACTTATAACCGCATTAACGTAATTATAATCCACATTTAGACTTTTCTTGGGGACAGAAGATATTACTCTAGTCATAAAATTTTGCGTGTGTGTTATTTCATGCCTAAGCAACGATATAAATGCTATGGGAAATATATAAATGCATTATATAAGACAAAGAGCCGATCTGAAAATATGTATATAAATTACCTATTTTTTCAACATCTGACGTTGTTGCCGGGGGCAAAAGATATTAACGTAGGACAATGTGCTTGGAAAAATGATCATAAGAGGTCTTTTTCATCAACTTTATAGTTATTAGGAATAATTTTGATGCATAAATATTTTAAAAATCATAAGAAAAATACGTTTTTGACTACTAAAATATGATTTTCATCGCTCTGCCGGGGGCAGAAGATGATTACCTATTAAGCTAAGATTTTGCAGAGGCTATTTTCTCATGCATGCAGAAGTTTTTGTCTCTATTAGAATATGGAAATTGAAAAAAATGTAAAATCGATTGACCCTAATGTGTACCCAAAATTGGGTGAAAGGAGAAAAAAAATCGGTTGTGACATCAAATGACCTACACAAGGTCAAAGGTCAAAAATAAGATCAACTTCTTTTTGACCACTGAGGTAAAATATGAATAGAAACAAAGTTGTAGATCTGCTTAAAAGCTTTAAAATAGTGTTTAAATGGTCTCTGTAAGTGCAATAGGAGCCGAGATATTTTATGTTGAAATATGTTATGACCTTGGAAATTTACTTTTTTTTTTTTTTTTTTTTTTTAATTCGAAGGGCCATATCTCCGGAATCATATGACCTAGAGTGTTGAAACAAGCGTCATTCTGTTTTTCTCAGAGAGATCTATAAGTGTGCCAATTTTAAAACAAATCAGTGATGGTCACATTTTTTGCCATTGAACTGACATGGAATGACCCAAAGGTCCATCAGACAGTGTTGGAGGAACTGTCAAAAGAAAAGCATCAAAGGAAAGTCTCCATCAGCCTTATGGAGAACAAATTTTAACTCCAAAGGACCTTTTCCAATTCGCTTCTCTGAAATTGACTAGGATCTCTTTCAGGTACACAACACAAGAGTAGTAATCAAAGGAGAAGGATATTTTGGATCTGATTTTATTGAAGGCAACTTGGACTATACCAGGAACACAAAAATTGCATTCCTTCGCATCTCTGCAAACGTCACTTCGGTCTTTCCAGAGATCTTCACGGTGCAGTAGTAGTTGCGTGACATCATTAATATGTAATTTACAAATTATGTCATAATTGGTCAATTTTCAATATGTGTGTGTGTCTTCAACCATTTCTGACCAATTGTAAGTAAAAACTAATCAGCTGAAATTAGTAGATTATAAGAAAACTGACTGCTAATTGGTTCAGGGTCATGCAATCTGTTTTAGTTCGTCTCGCTCGTTTTTCATGTTTCATTCATATTTGCTTGTGGGTACTTTATTTATTTATTTATTTACAATAATGTCTCATACTGAAAGTGAAAGTGATACTGACATTGTAAGTGATGATTCTAGTGTCTTGAGTGTAGATTTTAGTGATAGTGATGGTGGTGAACCTGAAAGTATCAGTATCCCTAGTTTATGGATTCGTGTTTACCCTCCCAAAAGTGAGGCAGATGGGACCAAATTCACATTTCATCCAAGAAATGTAGGCCCTCATAATGCTCCTCCTCAAAATGCAGAGCTTATTGAGTATGCAAAACTGCTTCTAAGTGACTTGTTATTGACTCATATTGTTAGAGAAACAAACAGGTATGCAGCCCTTAGAATTTCCCAATTCCTCATTCTACTTTCACTCATTGGAAAGACATTGACTTAGAGATGGTGAAAAAGTATTTCAGACTGTGTATGGGACTCAACCCAAGAAAAAACATCCACAATTACTGGGATAAGAGACAACTTCTCAAAAGTTCATTTGGAGAAGTGATGAGTAAATGGCAGTTTATGCTGATAAATGGATTCCTCCATCTCTCCAACACAGCAAATCAACAACAGCATGGGGAAGAAGGATTTGATCCTTGGTTCAAGGTTCAAACATTACTCAACCACTGCAATATAGTCTTCAAAGAACATTACGTACCAAAACAGACATTATCATTAGATGAAAGTATGATAGGCATGAAGAACAGAGCGTCGTACATCCAGTATATGCCAAATAAACGGCACGCGCGTGTTACGGTATCAAAAAGTTCAAACTGTGAGAAGCAAATACTGGGTGTGTGTATCATGTTGACCTTTATTGTGGAAAAGACTTTTTTGCCTCCGGTTCTGCGAGAGGTCTAGCACATGAAGTTGTGATGAATGCCATGAAGGAAAGTAAGCTGCTCCACAAAGGATACCACCTTGTAACAGACAATTTTTACACCAAAGTGCCACTGGCTGAAGAGCTACTGAATAACAAAACCTCCCTAACTGGCACAATTAGAATTATTTTGAAACATCTTCTAAGAGGACTGAAACAGGCAAAACTCCAAGCTGGGGAAAAACA
>JAJOZX010001540.1:857500-862257 GCA_023014485.1 Bathynomus jamesi | reverse complement strand
ACCATACCCGGGCGGAATGTATAATGGATATAGGTAATTAGAAAATGCACTATGCCTGTTGCCAGGTACCTAACCTATTTCTTTTTTTGCAGATCATAACATTTTGAAATTCTGTCTGAGTTCCTCATCCTTGTCATGGACAAATCGATGGCAACCATAACTGGAAGAACTCTTGAAGCTACAAATAGAGAGTCATCAAAAGGAAAAGCGAAACTAACATCACTACCTTCTCTAAGATCGGCCTCGGAAATTTTTTTAGTTGGCCAACCGTCGTCCTCCATCAGTGGTAGCAAATGCCAACAACACGGCAGGTTTTGCAATACTTCTTCAGTGTTATCCAGTACACTGCTAACAGGAAAGACGCATTCAAAGAAACCGTAAACAACGTCTTAAAGTTTTGGAACATGGCCGCATTAAAACAATCACAAAGCTCAACTGCGAACGGAAGCTAGAGGCATTGTGGAAAGAGTGGCACTTACTCCAAAAGAGCAGAAAAACGAGAAACTGACGCCGGAGGAAACGGCAGAAGTTTTCGGACAGTGTGGACAAGCTGTGGGATATCGGAGCATCTGACGCTGTCGAAGATATAAAGAAGAATCGACTGCTGTCCGATAAGGACAAGAAAGAAGACATTGACTTCTACCTCGATCAACGTGGTCCTTGGGTGGCAACGATGAGCGGGAACGATAAAGTTTTCGCTGTAAAAAGAAAGCTACAGGAAGGAAGAAAACGTCCTCGCCAGGAGCCGCAAACCTCAAAGTGTGCATACGAAACCGGAGATGAGGCCATGGAGAATGATGATACTGGCATGTCAGGAGAGTCGGAGACAGAACTAGCGTTCCCCTGCCGAAAGAGCCAAGTGTGTGTGTCAATCTTCCTCGCCGCATCCTTAATGCACCTGCTGTCATGGAAGTGGCTGATCGTTTCCGCATGTCCAATAATCAGGTGCGTATTGTGTATAGTATTCATCGATAGCGTCAGTTTTAAAGTGTCCCGTAACCCACATGTATTCTTGACAGTTTCCTTTCCACTTTCCATTCTCTACATAGGTAGTAAGCATTGTGGCTGCTATCACACGTTCGGCGGATCCACCAGCAGACCTCAATCAGTTCAGCATCTCGAAAGAAACGGCTCGCCGGGGAAGAGTGTCACATCGCCGTGAAGTGACGACGGCTGTGAAGGACTCCTTCACGCCACCGAGGCACACTGTTGTCCACTGGGATGGCAAAATGGTCAAGGTCAGTTGATTAAGTTTTCATAGCTATCAATTTAGTAATGAGATTCATGAAGCATAATGTCAATTAAAAGGAGAACTGAATGTGAAAAAAAATAGGTTACTTTACAACCATGAAATTGAAATATATGGCATGTGTTTCAGAACTTCCTTGGAACGGCGGAGCACCACTAAGCAATTCTCATCTCCGGGGCTCCTCATTGCACAGAAGGAAAGTTGCTATCAGTCCCAGCTGTTGCTGACGGCACCGGACTGTCGCAGGCGCGGGCAACCATACATGCTCTCGAAGATTGGGGAAATAATTGGCCATTTTTTAACCAAGAGTAGAATGCATAGCAGCGATTATTGAGTGCCTTTACGCGGGACATTTTTGTATAGGAGATTTCAGGTTCCCCTCTGGCGCGTTGTGTGTAAGATGTAATGCATCGTAGTGAAAATTTATGAAAAGTCTAAAAGTCAGGTAATGTAAGTTCCCCCCTCCCCTCTCATATATATATATATATAATATATATATATATATATATATATATATATATATATATATATGAAAAATTATTCCACGAAAGTGACACGTGAAAAAATATTTATGATGAATAAAACCACGAAGGGAAAAGAAACACAAAGTGGTGCTCAAGCGCTTTCGTCTAATGACATCTCAGTGTTCCTGAGGATGTCATTAGACGAAAGCGCTTGAGCACCACTTTGTGTTTCTTTTCCCTTCGTGGTTTTATTCATCATATATATATATATATATATATATATATATATATATATATATATATACATCTATATATATATATATACACACACACACATATATATATATATATATATATATATATATATATATATATAGAGAGAGAGAGAGAGAGAGAGAGAGTTACAAGGAAAAGAAGTACCTCAAAAGGCCTTGCGGCCCATACCGAGGAGGTACCAATGGCAACGGGTGCCAGGGAAAATTTTGTACTCACTCAAATAGTGTGCAAGATTTGGTCTAACCTTTTCTTGAACTGATCCACAGAGGAACTGTTCACAACTTCCGAAGGTAACCTGTTCCATGTGTTACAGATCTTATACGTAAAGTAATTCCCACACACACTAGTCCTAAACCGTTTCAAATCCAACTTCCAACCATTGTTGCGAGTTGGGTTATCATTTAAACTAAACATACTTCTAAAATCGACATCGTTAAACCCGCGTAAGAGCTTGAAAACCTCCATCAGTTGACCGCGCAGTCTCCGAGTTTCAAGCGAAAACAAGTTCAGGGCGCGTAACCGTCGATTGTAGCCCATATGCCTAACGGAAGGGATTAACTTTGTGGCCCTCGCCTGCACTCGCTCCAGCCTCTCAATATCTTTCCTGAGGGGTGGGCGACCAGAACTGCACAGCATACTCCAGGTGCGGTCGAACAAGGGAATTGTACAGTGAGAGCACAATCTCCTTGTTCCGAAACTGAAATTGCCTCCTGATATAACCCAATAGTTTCTGGCTTTCTTTTCCACCTCTACACACTGTTTCGTAAACTTAAGGTCGCTGCTAATTAGCACACCCAAGTCCTTTTCTAAATCAGTCACCTCGATATTACTACCCAACATCGAGTAGTCCGACTTGGGATTGGTGTAGCCAATGTGCATCACTTTGCATTTACCCAAGTTAAACGGCATTTGCCACTTTTCGGACCACTCTCCTATCCTACCTAGGTCCGCACGCAGTTCCTCGATCGCTTCGGGCGTCCCAACATTGGCCCCAAGCTTGGTGTCATCAGCGAATTTGGCGATCCGACTGACGATGCCACCGTCGATATCATTTATGTAAATGATAAACAACAGTGGCCCCAAAACGGAACCCTGAGGAACCCCACTAGTGACCGAGGCCCAACCCGAACTAGCCCCTTTAATTACAACCCTCTGCCGCCTATTCCTCAGCCAGTTTTCAATCCACCTACCTATTTCCCCACCGATACCCAGCGCGCGCACTTTCGCCATTAGCCGGCGGTGAGGTACCTTATTAAAGGCTTTCTGAAAGTCGAGATAAAGTATATCAATCGCCCTACTCTTATCGTACTCACCCAACATGACGTGGAAAAACTCGAGCAAGTTGGTGAGACACGACCTATGCCGTCTAAACCCATGTTGGGAGTCCCCAAGCAGCTTGTAGGAATCCAAATGGTCAACGATCCTATCCGCTATTATCCCCTCGAATAATTTACCTACAACTGAAGTGAGACTAATGGGACGATAGTTCCCTGGACTTTCGTGATCCCCTTTCTTAAAGATAGGGGTCACGTTGGCTTCCCTCAGTCACCAGGCACCTGGCCCGTCTCCAACGATTTGTTGAAGACTGTAGCCAGGTGGGGAGCCACCTGGTCGCGCACCTCCCGCAACACTCTGGGGAGAAACTGGTCTGGCCCAGGAGCCTTAAACGCGCTCAGTTTGTCTATTCTATCGGCAACAACTGTCGCGGTACATCGAACACTATCCAGGCCAGCACCTTCGTGCCTCACACCTGGCTCGGGGATGATGCGGGTGTCCTCCCTGGTGAACACTCCCGCAAAGTACTCATTAAGCACATTGGCGATGTCCGCCTCCGAGGTCCGCAGACCGCCGCTTCCGTCCTTTAACGGTAATGGGCTTTCTACTATTAACATAACTGAAGAACTCCTTAGGGTTCCCCTTGCAGAGGCTTGCCACCCGTAGTTCTTCGTTACGTTTCGCTAGCCTAACCTTTGCCTTCACTTCCCTACACAGGCGGACATACACTTCAGTGTTCTCATGGGAACGAACGAACGAACGAACGAACGAACGAACGAACGAACGAGAGAGAGAGAGAGAGAGAGAGAGAGAGAGAGAGAGAGAGAGAGAGAGTTAAATTAAATAGAGTTAATTCAAAAGTACTACCTGTAAATTAAAACTATAAATTAATAAACGTTTTTAGGTGAACGTGTCTCATTCACCTCTCGGACACGCTGCCGCCTATTCAGAGTTGGGATGGCGGTCAATTTCGTATAGAAAATACTCGTAAGTAATAGAACAGTAAATTAATTATTAACGTATCTGAAAATATAACAATTACAGGTCGATTTTTGTTTTTGCAAAAAAGAAAAAAAAAGAAAACGGATTTAAAAAAGGAGATAACGTAAATAACACGTCGCATCACAATATACTGTATATGTTACCTCTGGGAGGCTCGAGACAATGTGGTTAGCGAACATTTGTGAAGCTGAGCATCCTGGAGGTAACTTATGCAGCAGTCTTAAAGATGTTATACAAGAAATTTGGAGTTCTGCAAGAACCTTTTTTTTATAAATAGCCCACACCTGCTGCTCACAGAATGTACGAAAAGGAGTGTCTTTAGCTTCGAATGTACAAAATCTGAAGTTCCTTATAATCATGTTTGCTTTAGCAAAGTAACTCCGATATTATTTTCTATGTCTGAGTTCTCACTCATGGAGCTGGTGATAGTCTAACCCAGTTACTTAAATTCCCGTACCTCCTCTACTCGTTCGCCTCTCATTTTGAAAATA